>PIJE02000908.1:127339-139839 GCA_002895965.2 Coryphaenoides rupestris | reverse complement strand
GATTCAACACATAGCTTCGAAACCGACAAAGACAGTGGTGGTGGGGGGGGAGGGGGGAAGCAGTCGGAATACGAGAGAGAGAGCAGGAGAAAGAGAGAGAGAGTTTAGGGATGCGTGAAGAGGAGAAGGGGGAGGAAGAGGTGGGAGGGCGGGAGGGAGGGAAGAATGGATGGAGGGAGGGAGGGGAGGTATGGAGGGAGGTGGGTGGAGGGGAGGGAGGGAGGGAGGGGAGAGAGGCAAGGGAGGGGAGGCTGAAAAGGCGGTGGAGCTCCAAGCCCGGTACTTGGGCAATCAGGCAATAAGTCAGTCATGCTGCGCAAGAACATTTGGTCTCCCTGTAGGGTGAGGGGAGAGAGGGAGGGAGAAAGAGAGAGAGAGAGAAATAGATAGAGAGAGATGGGGGGGGGAGAAAGAGAGAGAGCAATAGATAGAGAGAGAGAGATGGATGGAGGGAGGGATGGGGAGCGAGAGCTGGAGGGAGAGAGAGAAATATGGGGTTGGAGGGAGAGAGAGAGAGAGAGAGAGAGAGAGAGAGAGAGAGAGAGAGAGAGAGAGAGAGAGAGAGAGAGAGAGAGAGAGAGCGTGTGAGAGAGATCGAGAGAGAGGAAGAGAGCGAGAGAGCGAGAGAGCGAGAGTATCAGGGTCCAGAGTGTAATCAGGAGGCTTTGTTCTGCAACGGCTGCCTTGACAGTGATTTCCCTCTTCTTCTCCTTCATGTGTATTCACCGGCGGATAAAAACGAGGGAGGGAGAGGGGGAGGCGGTGGAGAAATATAATAAAATAATAAAAAATCCCCCTCCTCCTCTTCCTCTTCCTCCTCCCCGTCCGCCTCCTGCACGTGACTCCCAGCCATTCATCCATCCCGGGAACGCCGGCCTCGTCAGCAGGAGAGGAAGTTCTCTCCTCGTGTGCGTTTTGTAAGCGGGCGCCCGGGCACCGCCGCCGCCGCAGTACGAGAGAGAGAGAGAGAGATGGTGAGAGAGCGTGAGAGAGAGGGAGAGAAAACCGGCGCCGAGAGCCGGGCGAGCTGATTGGCCCGCGAGACGGAGGGGGAAGGGGGGAGGGGTGGGGGGGGGGATAAAAGCACTTCACTTAATGCTAATTGCACATCCGCCGCAATTAGCTTGCCGTACATGATTTGGGTAATTACAGTCAGGGGCTAATTGTGAAATGCGCCTCCACGCCACACCACACACTCGGCGTTGGGAGCGAGTCGAGCGGGCGAGTCGAGCGGGGGGGTGCTTACTAAAGGGGGGGGGTGGGGGTGGGGGGGGGAAGAGACTCGATTCAGCCCCCGCCAGGCAACTTTAACTTTGAAAAGGACACGGAAACAACTGCACACAATCGCCATCCTGCGGCATCTTCCGCCACCATCCCCCGCAGATGGCTTAGTGATAGCAAGTCCCTGCAATGTGCACGCACGTACACACACACACATGCATGCACGTACACACACACACACACACACACACACACACACACACGCACCGCAGCAGCAGCAGCCCTAGCCATGTTAGCGATAGCATCCCCCTGTTTGGACTGTGCCGTGAGTGCCCCCCCCCCCCCTCCACTCCCAGCAGTACAGGTGGACAACATGGGCACATCTCTACCTCCACCTCCGTCTCGTTCTCTGCCCGCTCGATTTCAAAAGGAGCTTTATTGGCACGGAAAATAAGAAACGTCGACATTGTCAAAGCGGTTGGAAATGTTTAAACGAAAGCAATTTCACGGACCAGCAGCATACACACAACCTAGCATGCTAGAGACACCCGGGGGGGGGGGTGGGGGAAAGGTACAAATATAAAATGGATTTCAGAAATGTATTTCCAATATATTTTGATATGCATTTCCTCTCTTCGTCTCTCGCCCATCTCTGTGTCTCTCTTTCACTCCCTGCGAGAGGGTGAGAAATGGTCCCCCCCCCTCTCGACTGCAGGGAGAGGAGTAACAAATAAATAAAACGAGGGTATCGGAGAATAGATGGGCGGGAAACAAAAGCGGGGAGAGGGGGAGAGCGAGATAGAGCAAAGAGGAACCGAGAGAGAGAGAGAGGAGAGAGCGGAGAGGGGCGGGTGGGTAGAAGGAGGGAAGGAAAACATAGGAGTGGAAAGGAAAGAAAGTAGAGGGAGCGAGAGGAGGAGGTGGTGGAGGAGGAGAAGGTAGGAGTACAGATGGAGAGAGAGGGAAAGAGAGAGAGAGAGAGAGAGAGGGAGAGAGAGAAAGAATAGAGGTTGGAGTCGGCGCCTCCCCGGACCGAGGGCACATATATAGTTGGCCGTGTTTACTAATGGACACCATCGCTCACACGCGCCCCCATGTTACCGTGGCGATGGCGGGGTGCTCGGCTCATAAAACGGGAGGGGTGGGGGGTGGGTGGGTGTGGATGGAGGGAAAATGGATGACACCGCGCCCGGCAGGGTGTGGAATGTGGCTCTCTACCACCGACCCGGACCGCACAAACGCTTGTTTGCCCCACGGTTTATTTATTTGGTCATATCATCGGAGAGATTGCCTTGTGTGTTGTGATGTTTGTGTGTTTGATGTTTGTATGCATGTTTGTGCGGTGAGGGTCTGAAGTGAAGTCATGTCGAGATATGCCCCCCCCCCCGCCCCCCCCCCAGCAGACCCCGTAACAGGAGAAATATTATACAGGACACGGCTTTCTTATGATTTGTTTCTTCCTATGAATGTAATTAATGAGGTTAACGAAGGTTTAGATTGAAGCGCACTGCTGGGATTCTTGTTTGACGATATTCTCTTTTGCAAAACAGAATATCTTGTAAAGGGACAGGTTTATTTCGGTTTAAGATAAGATATGATAAGATAAGAATAAAATTTATTATATCCCGAAGGAAATTCTTGTGCCAGAGGTTGCATATGGCAATAGAATAATAAACAATAGAGAAATAAACAGTAGAATAATAAAAATAAAATAACAAATTTACAAATTTAGAGTGAATCTAAGCCTAAGAAAAATATCAAATCTTAAAAAAGTAGTTTTGTCTTGTTTCATATTGTTCTAGAGACTGGAAAATATTTCACACTATTAGATCGCTGATATTGATATTCAGCATGTTTGTTTCGGTAATATCCAGGATATCGTGTGCCAGTATGTGGGGAAATACGCGTGAAACATTGTTAGTGTGTGTCAACAAGACTTATCCGAAATACACCGGCTCTCAATGAGCTCCCGAGATTAGGAAGCACAAAATATTGAACGTCAAACTGAATTCATCATCTTGGATATAATTGTGTGTGTGTGTGTGTGTGTGTGTTCCGTCTGTCTGTAACAAAGCAAATATATGGGTTCGCAAATAAAAGAAAATAAACAGAAGAAATATAGGCCTATAAGCACACCACACAGCTTAATTGAAATATACAGCAGATGGAAATGTGTAAAAAAATAAATACAAATAAACAAAAATAGGTTATGCATACGCCAAGTCAGAATTCAAAGTGGCCACCATAGTATTATCCATGCTGGCATAATACTTTTCTCTGCTTTTATATCCAAGAGAGTAGCTGGATGAGACAGAGGCACCAAAGTCTGCCAGACACATACATTTGCAAATAGCATTTCTCGTTGTATATGTTAGCCATTACATGTCGACTGCAGTAAGGGCGAAAACAAGTCTGAATAATGTATTGATACTGGTCAGGCCGATGAGTAAGTTGACCAAACTGGTCTCTGGTTTCCTGGAAAAACAAAACAAGTCTAAAGATAACATCAGAGCCAGTAAAAGCCTGAAAACAATTCAATATATTGAAAGAAAATCTTCCATCTTATATTCACACGATTCATCTTGTGACTCCAATCGTACATGACTGCATGTATACTACCATCTATATTAATATATATATATATATATATGCATGCATCAATGTTAAATGAATTAGGCTAGAAAAAGCCAAATAAGGAATTAAGTACACATCTTATTACATATAGATGATATTTATATGGAGGTAGCATGGAGGAATCCTGGATCCAGCAGTGCCAGTGTTTTACAGCAGAACTTCTGGGGGGGTGGGGGTGGCGGCACAGACCCGTCACCATGGCTACTCTGGTCCATCCTTGGATGGGAGACTAGAATGAGTGCCGGTAGAGGTGTTGGTGTGCCAGTAGGGGGTGCTCATCTCTGGCCTACCTAATATCCACAATGTCCCACGATGGAGGCGTGGGGTGGGGTGGCGATCGAAAGGTTAAAAAAAAAAAAAAGGATCCATGTCAGTGTGCCCTAGGCTAAAGGAGATAAGAAAGGAAGCATTGAAGCACCTTTCCTTAGCATTGAGAGAATTCGAGCAGCTCCTCTCATGGCTGCCACTAAAATACTTCTGGCTCATTTCACTGCTAAGCAAAAAAACCAAATGATATTCGACCGCCACCAGGAACTATTTCGGATGAGACGTTAATCATAAAGGAAAGAACAAGACTCCATGGAACAAGACTCTATTCCCCTAATGGCTACCGAATCATCCCCTGCTCTCTCATTGGATTGCATCACTGCTCACCTCTCCACAGTGGGAGCCAGTGAATTATTAGAGCCTGGGCCGGAAAAACAAGAAACTGAAGGGGGGCGCAGATATGTTACCGGAAAAAAAAACATTTGCCCGAGTGAACGACGCCGTTACAGCCGCTTTCTACGGTTTACCGGTGTTACCGTTTTCCGAGTTTCCCGCTGATCCCCGCCCTCCAGCGACACGATTGGTTGAAACGCACATCAATCGACAGAAGTGAACCGCCCCCCTTCACCCAGATCTGCCGTCAGACTTCAGATACGAACCGAGTGATCTGTGAGACGCCGTATCCTAGACCTCCGTGCAAAATTGTGGGGAAAAAATCAAAAGGTCGGTTTTACAAGTGAACTCGAGGGAACATCCTCAACTGCCAGTGAACTCTGCTCTACTGTCTCACGGGGGCGTGTTGGGATGAAACACATTAACGTTCACACACAGAGAGAGAGACAGAGAGAGAGAGAGAGAGAGAGCATGACACACATGTGCACACACACACACACACACACACACTCAAGCACACCATGTCTCTCTACGATCAAATCAGAAAAACAAACGTCATTGGAAAGGCGGGAAGGAAAAGGAAACAGACTAAAACCTTCACGTGAACCCGAAGCTGCTCGCGGTTGTGCAGCAACGATACGGCGCTCTCTGAATAAACCGACGATGGGTTGGGGTATGTGTGTATGCGTGTGTGTGTGTGTGGGGGGGGGGGGGGGATTAACTGAGCTGCATGCTCCCTCCCAGAGGGCCTTAAGGAAATTAGCGACACCGAGCCTTCGAATAGCTAGCTATCTAGCTAGCTCCCAGAGGTGAACACAGCTAGCATGCCGTGCTAGCGTAGCCAAGCGACAAGGCGAAAGACATGCTAATCCCGCAGCACGTAATGTGATTGTGATCTGATTAAGTGTGTGTGTGTGTGTGTGTGTGTGCGTGTGTGTGTGTGTGCGTGCTCGTGTGTGCGTGTGTGTAATTACTTTTTCCCTCACACATTGAATGGAATCAACCACGATTACTTTCCCATCTTCACATAGTTAGGGGATTTTCATTAAGGGGGGTGGGGGGGTATTTTGTATGTTTAAAATGTTCACAGGATCTATTTGAACAAGTGACACCCTTGTGTGTGTGTGTGTGCATGTGTGTGCATGTGTGTGAATGGGTGTGTGTGTGTGTGGTGTATGTGTGTGTGTGTGTGTGTGTGTGTGGTGTGTGTGTGTGTGTCTTTAATACAGTCACAGCTCATTAAATATCAATAGGAAATCTGGAGCTGCAGCACTGACAGGGCAATGGCTGTAATTGCTTAAGTACCATGTGGTCCACTTCTGGAGACAGAGCTGCCCCACTACCACCACCACCGCCACCACACAGCACCGCCCCGCTCTGCTGGAGGGGGAACTGGACTGGACTTCTGGGTGTGGGGCCGGGTGTTGGAAGACCAGCAAACTGCCTTGCTCAACGGTGATGGCAATCCAATCAATAATGCATTTGGATGTGTATCTATTTAAAGCTATATATAGATATACATCTATATATACTTTATATGTAGATATAGAAAATTAGATGGTGCATCTCAAGGAGTTTATCTTATTGAATAAAAGTATGATTATATACGGTATATCTATAGATATAGATATATATAGATCTATGACCAGTTGTGGTCAAAAGTTTACATACACTTGTAAAGAACATGTATGTCATGGCAGTCCAGAGTTTCCAATAATTTCTACAACTCTTATTTTTCTGTTGATTTTCAGTGATTTGGAACACATACTTCTTTGTCCCAAAAAACATTCATGAAGTTTGGTTCTTTTATGAATTTATTATGGGTCCACTGAAAATGTGACCAAATCTGCTGGGTCAAAAATATACATACAGCAACATGAATGATCAATTTAGGTGATGGAGAAAGTTGTCAATCAAATTATCTTTGTGGCCTCTTAACTTCTTGTGAGTGATTCTGATTGACTACAGCTGGTGAATTCTCTGAGCCCACTTAAATATGGCTCAGAATCACCAAATATGAATAAGAAGAAGATCTTTATTAGTCCACATATTGGTCACACAACACACAGCGGGAAGTGGCGGCCGCCAACACACACACGCGCATGCAGGGAGGGTGGCCCGTGGAAATGCGTCCTCTGCATTTAACCATCCTGCTGCCCCTCCAGGGGCAGCCAGGGACAGTGGGCAGCCATCTCGACGGTGCCCGGGGACCAACAGCTCCAGGTTTTACGTCCACAGCTTGGTCAGGGATGTGGACAGGAGAGGCGATATTCACATGTTTTTATTTGGGGTTCTTTTTACTCAGCAGTGCAAGCACTGTGCCACCGTGCCCGGACAATCAACTGTTGCAAACAATTGTTGGTAAGTATAAAGGTGCACGGCACAGTTGTGTCACTGCCACGATCAGGAAGAAAACACAAGCTATCACCTGCTGCTGAGAGAAAATTGGTCAGGATGGTTAAGAGTCAACCGAGAACCACCAAAAAGCAGGTCTGCAATGAATTAGAAGCTGCTGGAACACAGGGTGTCAGTGTCCACAGTCAAGTGTGTTTTACATCTCCATGGGCTGAGAGGCTGCCATGCAAGAAGGAAGCCCTTGCCTCCAGAAGCGACACCTTAAGGCTCGACTGAAGTTTGCTGCTGATCACATGGACACAGAAAAGGCCTTCTGGAGGAAGGTTCTGTGGTCAGATGAAACTAAAATGGAGCTCTTGGCCACAATGACCAGAAATATGTTGGAGGAGAGAAGGTGAGGCCTTTAACCCCAAGAACACCATGCCTACCGTCAAGCATGGTGGTGTAGTATTATGCTCTGGGGCCTGTTTTGCTGCCAATGGAACTGGTGCTTTACAGAAAGTAAATGGAATAATGAAGAAGGAGGATTACCTCCAAATTCTTCAGGAGAACCTAAAATCATCAGCCAGAAGGTTGGGTCTTGGGTGCAGTTGGGGGTTCCAACAGGACAATGACCCCAAACACACATCAAAAGTGGTAAAGGAATGGCTAAATCAGGCTAGAATTAAGGTTTTAGAATGGCCTTCCCAGTTAAGTCCTGACTTAAACCCCATCGAGAACATGTGGACAGTGCTGAAGAAACAAAGTCCATGTCAGAAAGCCAACAAATTTGGCTTGAACTGCACCGATTCTGTCAAGAGGAGTGGTCAAAGATTCAACCAGAAGCTTGTGGATGTCGACCAAAAGTGCCTAATTGAGGTGAAAATGGCCAAGGGACATGTAACTAATATTAGCATTGCTGTATGTATATTTTTGACCCAGCAGATTTGGTCACATTTTCAGTAGGACCCATAATAAATTCATAAAAGAACCAAACTTTATGACTGTTTTTTGTGACACAGACATACCGTATGTGGCTCCAATCACTTCATCACAGAAAAATAAGTTGTAGAAATTATTGGAAACTCTGGACTGCCATGACATACATGTTCTTTACAAGTGTATGTAAACTTTTGACCACTCCTGTATATGACACTCTTAAATATTACCTAGAGCACCTTTAAGTGGGGTAAGCAAGGTGGAATACGTGGAGATTTTAAGAGCCATCTTAAAGTTAGTCAAAAGTTACTACAATGCACACAGATAGTTCTTCCATCTCCAACATGGTACTATTTCCCCTTTATAACTTTATTCCTTTTTTCTCCCGTTCACCAAACAAGGAGTTTCAACAAACTTCTCGGAAGAGGTCACAGAAGCAGTAAAAAAAAAAAGAAAAAGAATAATAATAATAAAAGGTATTTTAAACCCAAAAGAAAAAGAAAAACAGAAGCCCCGATTAAACAATGACTAAACGTCCGGATGATTTATTTAAACCGAGCGGGGAGAAGAAAGAGAAGCCAGCACACGCCTAAATGTAAAAGTTAGATCATCACGGTTGATGAAGAAATGTCATAGTTTCCCCAACTAATTCAAAAGAACCTCGACCCATCACCAGGAGAACGCAATCCATCAAGCTAAATTAAAGCAAATTGATTTGCTCATACATCATTTTTCATCCTCTACACACAAGATTGCTTTTTACTTCACTTTTCCAATCCTCCCTCCGAAGAGGCGGTATTACACAACACAACGTTTAATTCCGGTAATGAAATTTAAAAAACCTTTACACGGCGACTTGACTTGCTTGATCAGCCCCCGCCCGCCGGCCCTCCCCGAACAATACCGGCGACGGCCCATAGGGGAGCCGTAAAGTGTGCTTGATTTACGCACCGCCGACGGATTTAACAACGTTTACTCACTTTGATCGGGGAATGAATCAACGCCGTAACGGGCACGCCGAGTTGCAAAGCAGGCAAAAACAACTAAACAAAAAAAAACAGACCAGACGTGCGGTTTTATATTAAGCGTACAACGCTTCTGCACAAAGTCAAGTGTGGCTTCGTGTTAGTTCGTTTATTTTTTTTGCTTATTGTAATAAACATGGGTGGGGGTTGGGGGGGGGGTAACGCTTCGATGTTAGGGGTAAAACGAACACACAGCCTGCCACCAAATCTTGCACACACACACACATACACGCACACACACATGCACACAGACACACACACACGGGCCAAGCCATTAGCCATGCATCACGTCTTCAGAGTGTCTTTGATGTACAGTCATCGAGGACGTGGAGACGCGGCTGGGCCGTTGCCACGGAGACGAAAATGGATGGCTCCGCCCAGATGGGTCGCAGCACACATGATGGCATGTGTGTGTGTGTGTGTGTGTGCATGCGTGTGCGTTCGTGGGAGGAGGAGGAGGGGGGGGGGGGTTTCCCGCACGCGGTAGCATGTCGTTAGCGTGTCATTAAGAAAGGTCAGGCCGCACCGCGGGGAATGTGATGGATGGGGCCGTCGACGTCAATGACCTCCCGTCTTTATTTCTTTTTTTTTTTCCTCTTTTGAATGATAAACTTTAAGCGAGTCTTGGAAGGAAGAAGTGAAGAGGTGGGGGGGCAGTGTGTGGCACCCAATGATACATCGGGTTAAGAACAGAGCTGGTCCAAATAAGAAACGTAATATTATTATTATTATTATTATGGTGACGTTTCTCGATCATATTTTATTATTTAAATTCTAATTGAATAATGTAATTATTGATGAATGTCACGGTATGTTAATTAATTGGATTGTAAATGTGATCGCTTAGCGTTCGGTCAGATCTTCTATGTAGCCTGCGGGTTCTGTTCCGTGTACAAAACATGTAAACCCTAGTTGAACTTGAGAAGGCGGCGTACAAGTACGACTGACACACATATCTTCAGTTTCAAGGTCTTGCAGATAATAATAATAATAATGATCATGAAAATAATAATAATACGCATCAGCTGCATTTCTGGAGGCACCTTTCTAGCTTGTGGTGGCAGCTCACAGACTAGCCTCACATATTCACACTCATGTTCGCGCACACACACACGCGCACACATGCACACACACACCTTGCTCAGGGACACTTCAGTTGCATTTTTCCACCGCAGGAACTTATTAGGGGACATATTTTAGCCCTCCAAAAAAGTCCCTTCTCAGGGGGGTGGGACTCTGTACTTTCCAAAAGTTCAGGAACTTGGAAGGTGAAACAAAATCGCTCGCACGTCATTTACGATGCAAATATAACAATAATACTTCATTGCATATGGCCAACCAAGACACCCAAAGTGCTTTAACATTTTCAGCATTTTCCAATAAGAAGAATCACGCTAATGAAAAAGACGGGAGGATTCGACCCTCGACCTCATAAAGCCAGATGAAGGTGAGTACTCTTCGTCCTTCCAGCAAAGTATCCAATATATTGAGATGGACTCAATTATAATGGAGTTTCACTTTTTAATCTGAGTGTACGATAGTGTCGCGAACGGCAGTTTGCGGATGAGGGGGGGATTATGATAAGTGTGTGCGTGTGTGTGTGTGTGTCGGTGTGCATTTGGAGCGCTCTTTAATACATCTGTAATACATGTTTTGGAGATGTTAGTTGCCTGTAAAAACAGCAGCCATCTCGTTTCCACACGTCAGGGGACGTGTCTCATTGTCTCATCTCCGCAGGTTTTTAGACTGTGGTACTGGCAACACAGACAGCAATGCGGCAGAAGGAACTTTTTTAGTTCCTGAGAAGTAGTTCCTGGGACTAAAGAGTTGTCGGCCTTACTTTTGGTGGAAACGCTGCTTCGGCCAGTAGGAAGTATAGAACCCACAATGCTTTTTGGTTTCCCAGACGCTTCCTCGAGAAACACTAACATGCCCACGAAACCATGGCTGGCAACTGGTTGATCTAGTGTGAATCTATCTTTTTACTAAACATGCAAAACTTGCTGATTCTCTTAATAATTGACTATTCTCACGCGTTCACTCTTGCCGTTGCCATTCATTCAGTTATTCACTCACTCACGTCACCCACCCATTGCACACACCAGACACGACACACACACAGCACGGCACGCGTACACACGCAAAGTCACAAAAACAGAAACCTCAGGGGACATTGGGGGGCGGGGAAAGAATCCCCAAGAAGGATGGCTGGCTGTCTTACCGGCCGATGGGTCCCGGGCCCCTGGTGGCGACAGCGGGGCCCTGGGCGCCGCATACTCCTCCCTCCTCCTCCTGGCCCGGTGCTCCTCCAGCTTGACCCGGAGGTCCTCCGCCACCTGCTGCAACTCCCTCAGCTGGCCCTGCACAGGAGGAGGAGGAGGAGGAGGAGGAGGAGGAGGAGGAGGGTGGAGGTCAGGGATGGACATGAGGTGGGGGCTGAGGTGCCATTGGAATCACTGGAGTTGAAATATAATGAACCCGGATGTGTTCTCTCTCTCTCTCTCTCTCTCTCTCTCTCTCTCTCTCTCTCTCTCTCTCTCATATAGCGTATAACTCTTGTTTTTCCTCCAATTTCCGGGGCTTGTGCACCTTAACGACCCTATAAAATCTATTTTTATTCTCTCTTTTTTCTCACTCTCTCTCTGTCACACTCTCTCTCTCTCTCGCTCTCTCTCTACACCTGAATGTCCAAGGAGTATACTGCTGCGTTTGGCCGTGCATCTTCCCCATAGGAGGCCCCAGGAGAAATACAGTGTTGCTAGGTATTAGAAGCCTCTCTCTCTCTCTCTCTCTCTCTCTCTCTCTCTCTCTCCTCTCTCTCTTCTCTCTCTCTCTCTCTCTCTCTCTCTCTCTCTCTCTCTCTCTCTCTCTCTCTCTCTCTCTCTCTCTCTCTCTGTCTCTCCTCTCTCTCCTCTCTCTCTCTCTCCTCCTCTCTCTCCCTCGCTCTCTCTCTCTCTCTATGTACCTTTAGCTCGGCCTCGCGCATACACCCAACGCCAGACTGCATGCACCTCAACGGGCTGGATTGGTCGATCAATCCATGACGTTGGATTGAAGGAAAACACATCGGACGCATGTGCCAAAATCACAAGAAACAACCGTGACTTTTATGAAGAAGGTTTTTACAGCTTCCCAACACTAACCTAGAGATTACAGCATCTAGGGGGGCTGGGTTTCAAAGGTTGCTGTCAACCGGGAGCAACACATCGCGACAACCACAAACGGTGACAGATAAGGAGACTAGATGACAAAGATGATAAAAGCCATGACCGGAGACCCGCCTTCGCCCCATCTCCTTTTTTGGTGAAAAGGCCAGATCAATCCTCAAGCATCAATATCTCCCTATATCTGCCTCAGCCTCTTTGCCTCTTCATGACACACGGTGGCAAACTTGAGTACTGCAGGGGAGGAGTCTATTTCAAATCCCCGTCATCAGTGGCCGTTGCCGTGGCACCGGAAATGACCTACGCCGATGCAGAAATTAATAGGCATGTGCGTGTGTGTTTGTGCATTCGTGTGTGTGAGTATGTGTGTGAGTATGTGCGCGGGCGTGTGCTGTGTGTGTGTGTGTGTGTGCATGCTGTGCGCTTGTAAAAAGCTATGACTAAAGTCTTTAAATCTCCCTGCAGAGAATTTCTCATTAATAATGGAGGCCGCAGTAATAGAGTTTGCCGCGGTCGGTCTTTC
>PIJE02000908.1:105281-123680 GCA_002895965.2 Coryphaenoides rupestris | reverse complement strand
CACACACTCACTTTGCTGAACACTGTTATTTGGAGCGACCGCTTCGATTGTTGTGTGTGCCAGAGAGGAGTACAGATTTGGTTTTAAACAACCTTACAGGCTGCTTTTGTTGTACATTTGTTAAAGGAGACATAAAGATAGGTGGTACATAAAGATAAGAATAGAGCAGGTTCAAGCATTTGTAGTTACGAGGCTAATAGAACACCTCTGAACTCTTTTCTTCTCACAGTTGTAGTACAGGAATAAGCCATGAGAATCAATCTCAAAACGGCAGAACGCAAGACGTCGGTGGGTAAAGCGACGACGACGACGACATGTTTTGCAGCGACGCCATGCTTGGGGAATTATGCAAATGATTATGCTAACGCCGCCGTGGTTTGTTGCAGCAGCAGCAGCAGCAGCAGAGCCAATTGGCATTCGGCGCCGACCGCGGCTTTAGCTAGTGGGAGGTCACAGTCACCGCCGCCACGATCGGCACGACCGATGACATCATCGTCACAAAATCAAAAGTGTCAAAACTTCACAACAGCTCTTCACTTTTTGTAACAGTGAAGAACAAAATGTATTTTTAAAAAAAATGATTCACACATCTAAAAAGGAGAGAGTTTTGCTCTTCTTCAGGAGTTCTCGAACACGGTTACCAAGGCTAGCGGACAAGAAGGGGCTGGAGAGACGGCGGGAGGGAGGGGGGGGGGGGGGGGAGGCGGTAACCCTGGCGCGTCAACGGAGACATATTGGGAACGGAGGTCGCGTCACACACCCTCAGCCTCGTTCTGCCAAGCCCCCACCCCCCTGCGCCCCCCGGCCCCCCCGCAGAGAGGACACACGCTACACAGACGGTGTCAGACTGGGGAGCCACACGCAGTGTCAAGCACGCATGGTGTGTGTGTGTGTGTGTGTGTGTGTGTGTGTGTGTGTGTACGGACGGTTATGCACTGAAGAAGAAAAGCCATTACAGGACGAGCGCTGAATGAATGGCAAATCGATTGGAATTGTCAACGTTTTCATCCTCCATATTCCATATTGTGCCATGAATAACAACACATACATTAGGATAGTAGGAGGCAGCAATCTATAGATTGTCCCAAAGCAGCATGGAAGCATAAAGCGTTTTAGAACGCACAGGAACAGTGTGCACTTGCATGAAATTAGCACCCCAACACTGAAAGTAATTAATACATTTCCCCATTAATTTCCCTGACCAAAATCATTTCTCTTCCTCGTGGCTGGTGATTGGCGGTCCGCATAATCCTGTGATCTAAACCACGAGCGCGATCGACAAAATCGCCGTGATTAATCACAGAGGGATAAAAGGCCTGCATTAAAAATATGTATTTTCAAAATAAAGTCCTCACAGACAGACAGACAGAGAGAGAGAGGGAGGGGCCGGGTAGCGCTGCCGTAGCTAACGATATTAGCACAGCGGGGGGCTGATCACAGGTAACTGCGCTCCAGATGTCCCGGTGTCGACGGGCGACGACGATGACGACGACAAACAAACAAAACGGCGCCGACATGAAAACACAACAACACAAGCTGCTAATTCAAGACACGCGACGGACGGCACCATGCCACAGGGGAAACGGCCCCGGAAAACTTTTAGCGGGAAAATAACGTTGTTGTTGTTGTACATTGTACAACACATTCTATGGACATTGACGGCGAGCGTGTGTGTGTGTGTGTGTCCGTTTAGCTTTTGTTTTTGGGAGCTGTATGTATATTTGCATCATTTTTCTGCATTATTATTCTAAATTGTAGCTTGCGCGTCTTCCACCGCATGAAAAGATGTTTATGTATAGAAGCCGGACGTCGCTCATTGTGCCTCCTGTCACTCATAAACAGCATATAAGCCAGAGCAGAGCGAGAGAGCAGGGGGAGGAGGAAGAATAGGCGAGCGAGTGAGTGAAATAGGAAGAGGGGGGAGAGGGAGAGAGAGCGAGAGAGAGAGCGAGAGGATGAGAGGCAGTGAGAGAGAGGAGTGAGAGAAATGGGGAGAGTGAGGGAGGGACAGATAGAGAGGGGAGGAGGGAGAGAGAGTGAGGAGAGAAAGAGAAAGAGAAAGAGAAAGAGAGAGAGAGGGGAGGCGGGAGAGAAATGGAGAGAGAGGGAGAGAGGGGACGAGGAAGAAAGAGAGAGAGAGAGAGAATGAGGAAAAGGGTGAGAAAGAGGGTGGGAGGGGGAGAGAGACAGAGAGGGGGGGAGGGAGAGGAAGAGGGAATAGGCGAGCGAGTGAGTGAAATAGGAAGAGGGGGGAGAGGGAGAGAGAGCGAGAGAGAGAGCGAGAGGATGAGAGGCAGTGAGAGAGAGGAGTGAGAGAAATGGGGAGAGTGAGGGAGGGACAGAGAGAGAGGGGAGGAGGGAGAGAGAGTGAGGAGAGAAGGAGAAAGAGAAAGAGAAAGAGAGAGAGAGGGGAGGCGGGAGAGAAATGGAGAGAGAGGGAGAGAGGGGACGAGGAAGAAAGAGAGAGAGAGAATGAGGAAAAGGGTGAGAAAGAGGGTGGGAGGGGGAGAGAGACAGAGAGAAAGATAAAGAGGAAAGAGGAAAGGAGGGAGAGAGAGAGAGATAGAGAAAGTGGGGAAGCAGGTGAGGGTGAGAGAGGAGAATAAGAGAAAAGAAATGCAAAAAAAGAGAGAGAGACCGTGTGTGTGTGTGTGTGTGTCTGTGCCTGCATGTGCGCGCCAAGGCTCATTAACCAGCTACGTCGGGCTAAAGGTGTCGCAGGGGAGGGGGAGGGGGCTGCATAGCATAGCGTAGCATAGCATAGCGTAGCATACCTGCTTCTCCCTCCAGAGCAGCACGCCCTCCTCGATCAGCTGCTGGCGGAGACGCAGGCCCTCGTCCAGAGCCCTCATCTGGTCCTCCACCGCCGCACGCTCACGCTGCCCTAGATTCCTGCAGAGAGGGGGGGAGAGAGACATAGAATCAGAGGGGGAGAGAGAGAGAGAGAGAGAGAGAGAGAGAGACATAGAGGCAGGGGGGGAAGAGAGAGAGAGAGAGAGAGAGAGAGAGAGAGAGAGAGAGAGAGAGAGAGAGAGAGAGAGAGAGATGGAGCAAAGAACAGAGACATAGATTTAGAGGGAGAGAAGAGAGAGAGAAACAGATTTAGAGAGAGGGGAGACAACGAGAGAGGGAGCAACATAGGTTCAGAGGGAGGCAGGAGACAGAGAGAGAGAGAGAGAGAGAGAGAGAGGGGGGCAATGAGGGTGAGAGAGAGAGAGAGAGAGAGAGAGGGAGACGTGGACTCAGAGATAGTGAAAGCATTTGCAAGGCATTTCCATCATTGCTAGAAGACGAAACAGCCACTCTGCCCGTGGTCAGAAAGATTGCCCAATTTAATCTGATCCCCACTCCCCCAACCCCCCACCCCCCCAACCAAATGGAAAAGAGTAAATAAAGTGTGTGTGCGTGAGTATGTGCGTGTGTGCGTGTGTGCGTGTGTGTGCGTGTGTGTGCGCTAATGACGACAACAGGTTTATGGCTCGGGGCGCAGGAGGCGTCTCGATGAAGAACTCGATGGGTAAACACACAGATAAACACGCGTTCGCTTGGAATGTTTCCGACAAGCCACGTCGGAAATCCGTGTTCGCCTGCTTTGCCCTGAGGACGTCAAAAAATAACAGTCGATAGCAAAAAAAATGTCCTCCTGTAAACACTCATGAACTTTATTATCATCAAATCCTCCATGACGGTGACCAGCCATTGACATTCACGTCACGGGTGGGCTAATATTTAACATAAGATAAACTGTATTGAACCGCCAGGAGGTGTGGGATAATCCTGCGAATGGTTAAAAGTTTCCTATCCCCCCGTTGAACGCCATTAATTGGACCATGGACGATTTCTGGACTTGCTTTCTATCACGGAGACAGCATGCCCCCTAGTGGCGTCGTGGAGGACTTGCAGCCACGTCAAGCCTCACTGGCTCTCGCAAGGTTATAAAGAGGTTATCGTTCAATCACGGAGCAGAATATATGATTTGCGCTGTTACGGGCAATTAAAACTATCACCAGGGTGAACTCTCGCTCTAATGGCGTGCACCACACGCCCCATCTCGCCTCTGTAATAAATTGCAGAGCATGAATCATCTCAATTTGCTGCGGGATTAATATGTGACAGAACTTTTCCCTTTTGCAAATGGAAAACCCGCCTTTTAATCTGCCAGTGTCATCTTTTGTAGGTGCTGACGAGCAATCCTCAAAAAGTCACCCTTCAAATGAACTGCAATTCAAAAGAATCCTTAACTGGGACATAGTGTGTGTTGCTTTCCATAATAACTCCCATATAATTACAGTAGATGATCTTTTTAGATACATGACATTTAAGAGCACGTAGGCGTTAGGTATCTTGCTCAAAGACGCCTATAGGTAGAGAGCGGGGTGATAAGTAAGAGTAGAAGTAGTAATAGCAGTAGCAGTAGTTGTAGTACTAGTAGAAGCAAGAGCCATTCTGTCAGTATATACTAAATGATAACCTGTATATATCTATCTTATATTTTGTCGTGAATATAACAAACTTTTCATATAATTTACTTTATGATAAATGTATGATAAATTGGTTACATTATTTGTTCATTTGGGGTTTAGGATGCTTAGTTGAT
Source organism: Coryphaenoides rupestris (assembly GCA_002895965.2). Lineage (NCBI taxonomy): Eukaryota > Metazoa > Chordata > Actinopteri > Gadiformes > Macrouridae > Coryphaenoides > Coryphaenoides rupestris. The sequence continues at coordinate 119,083 of PIJE02000908.1, read as the reverse complement.
TATGATAGAAGTCTTATTGGTTAACGGGGTTACTTCCTTCCGTTTCGGGAGTGTCGAGTTAATAGCGTTTAGTTTAAATGGACACTCGGTGTACAGACGAGCACCACAGTTTTTTTTTATGGAAAACAATGAAAGAGAACAAGAACATAGAACTTAAAGGTACTATATGGAATCATGAATTCCTTCTCGTTACTGACCCCTATGGCCAGTCAGGGAACTGCAGCCTGCTGGAGTGCATTGAGAGCACTGGAGTGTGAACTCCGTGGGTTGAGACAATAACAATCATAAACTAATGTTTGCTCTTTTTCTGTGGTGTAGTATACAAGGACATGTCTTTCTCTGTCTCTAGTGATATAAAATAGAAGAGATATAGAATATAGAGTGATATAGAATACTATGACATGTCATTCTCTGTGTCTAGTGGTATAGGTTTTTCTGCGAACCGAATGATAGCGTCACTAACGTAAGAGCGTATTGGCAGCACTGCCACCTGTTTAAACCGCTAGGAGCAACGTCTGGAGCCCTGGATGAGTGCCCTGGAGTGCACTGACCTGCATGTGTTCAGGCAGCGAGTGTGGCTGTTGTACTCGTCCGAGGCGTCGCAGCAATCTGCCAAAGAGCAAAGTCACGATGTCAGTGTGATACAGAACAAAGTGGACAACAACAACACAGTTTATACACACTTTGAGGCATCACATGGGACTGTGACTCACGATTAAATGGCGCTTTAGAGAATAAAATGTCTTCGATGATTCATTAGATATGGATGAAAGCATGTCATTACCGGATTCATTCAAAACAAGCACCTGACATTTTTGGATTTCAATTTGTTTTCTTAATTAGCCAGGCGAGCTAATGTGTGAGGAGCACAGAGCAGAAGGGATTTCGTCCACTGCACAGATTGTTTGATGGAAATGAACCTGAACAATAGGACTAGCTCATTAACTCATTAAAAGCAGGTGAGTTACTGCCCTCCACAAGAACGTCGTGAATAATTCAAAAAGCAAAACATAAAAAATTTATAAAGGTGGGCCTACGTTGGTTTGGACTTCCAGCAGTTAGAACACAGATCTATTGATGAGGCCAAGAGTGCCAGTTCATCTCATCCACTCGCTGTTAACTAGCCCTGGCCTTCTCAATGTTCATTTAACCTGCATTGTTTGACTGCAATTCCCCAGAATTCCCAAAACTTTGTCTTCCCCCATCGATGGAGGTAATCAACCAAAGTCACTTGTGGAAGCCATTGGTGCAGCACCCGGCTGTCCCAATAGGAAGTAGGAAGGACTTAATGAGTCGTCTAACAGGAAGTAGTCTCACAAATCACTGCAGACGAGCTCAAATCTGGGCGAACGACGAATGGGGCATTTCACTTGTTTCTACTATCATGTTATATATCGTGTTGCTGGAGGCGGGGATTCTGTGACCATGTAATTGGCTAACACAAACTCAGTCAGCACTAGTAAAATTATACACTCATAAAAATCCCTTTCTGAAAACTTTATCCACTCTCACGAATTAGTTTTCTTTGGTAGCATATCTCAGGAAACAGGAAACAAGGCGTAACTCCGCCCCTTCCAGATTTGGGTTTCCGGCCCAGCCTCTAGGACTGCTGGATCCTGGATTGCACAGGAAGCAACTCCCAACTTCACTCTGCAGTCTGCTCATGTTTAAGTGGCAATCAAAAGGCTCTCCGTAATATATTTGCTTACAAGGGAATATGCGTGTCATCATGTGATGTAGACTTAGTTGTAGATGAGCCTGGGCATTATAATAGAGGCCTTACCACAAATCCCATCGTTGACCCGCGACGAAGGGATGTATTGGGGGTGGAAGCCCAGATTGATGCAGTAGAATCGGCCATTGGGACACGCAGCCGTGCCTATAGGGTGAAACCACCCACATGTATACAGGTTACTTTATAACATAGAAACAACAGAAACCATTTAGACGAATGATGAATCACACGCATGAATATGTTTATTTAAAATGGCTACTGCATTCTGTTGGCTATTGTAATGCCCCATTAATTTGACAGTTGGTTGAATCTCATTGTGGAGTGTGTGTGTGTGTGTTGGTGGCTGGTTTAAGCAGCCTCACCTTGCCCCAAGTCAGGCTGGTTAGAGTCTGGGGCTGGGCTGAGGCTGCACACCGGTGGTGCAATTGGGCTAATCAGTGTACACAGGTTAAACCAGCCCTCACCACACACACTCAGAGAGTGCTAGCACCGCTAGCAGTTACCACCTGCTCTGTCTTCATTCAAAGATAAACCGGTTTATTTCAACATCTGCCTGATTTCAGATGTTTTATGGCAGCATTATAATACAATACAGTAAATGCAGTACTTCACAGCACACAACAACACGACATTAAAGGAGACATATTATACCACCAGGTGTGAGCATGATGAGCCATTCCAAGCCCCACTTGACATCACAAGTGGGAGTGTCCACCTAGATGTATGGTAGATAGAGGATAGATCAGCCACCAGTCTACCCAGTGGACTGTAGCAACTGGTAGGCTGATCTATCCACCATACATACATACATACATACAGTACATACTTACATACAGGTAGGTGCAAGCAGATCTACAAAGATTGACCAGTCACTCATCACTACTAGGCAGTAGTCTGCACTGTGTAACCCTCCGGCGCTCACCTGGCTCATCTGAGCCGTCCTGGCAGTCACAGTAGTCATCGTTCACTTGCTCAAAGGGGATCAGTTTGGAGCCATCGATGCACAGGAAAGACTTCCTCTCCCTGTAGAAGCGTTTATCTGTGGGGGGGAACAACGACAACAACAACAACAACAACAACAAAGTGTGTGAATGATCAGATACAGGCTTCCTCAGTCAGGCTGCAGTACTGCTAATGCTGGATGTGGCTCATGACTAATTTAGTTCAATATCATTTATAACAAACGGCGTTAATAAATAGATGAATAAATGAATAAAATAAATAAAATAAATACATAAAATACAATAAGTAAAATAAAATAAATACAATAAGTAAAATAAAATACATAAATAAAATAGACAATTAAAATAAATTGAAATAAAATAAATGAATGAATAAATAAATAGGGATGTCGTAAAATCGTGCCATTAAAAACTCAAAAAATCAATACGTGTGCTTATTGACATCAGAGGGGATGTCGCCGATGCGGTCATGATGAGCGACGCCTCGTGGATGACCGCGGCATGCACACACACACACACACACACATATATATATATATATATATATATATATATATATATATATATATATATACATATACATGTGTACATGACACATGACCGTGTACCCCGTGTACTTCATCCACACTTACAGGACAGGGATATCCCTCTTATTTTCCGAGCGTCTGCGCCGCACAGGCACGACAGCGCGGCGGAGCAGGCGACCACCACGACCACCATGGGAACCGCGCAGCAGCGACGACGACGACACCGCATGACAGCAGGAGCGCCGTTTAGCCCGCCAACAAAAAAAAAACACAACACAACCAAAAGAAAAACGTGTGACGTGTGTGTGCGTGCGCGTGTGTGTGTGTGTGTGTGTCTCGTTGTCGTTTTTAAATGTTTTAAGTGTTTTTAAAATGTTCGGAATACACAGCAGCAGCAGCAGCAGCAACACACACACTTTTTATTATTCACTCAGCGTTGTTATTGGTGTTGTAACGTCGTTGCCCCGTTAAAACACCGCCCTCCCCTCCCACCGACCGACCGTCTTCCTGAAACACGCGGTCACGTGAGGTGGGTCACGTGACATTTTGGGACACCCCCCCCCCCCCTCGACCAATCGACGACGAGGGTCTCTGTCGCGTCCGTCTCAACGTGTGGAATCATCTATTTTTGCGGTGATAAAATGAAGCAAAACACGCATTTTTTCATCACGATTTGTCATGTTTTCATTGTTATTCATTAATGTGTCATGTTGTAATCTGTCCTATTTTTGTCGTGGCTCTTGTTGAATCTGGTATTCTTGTACGGAGATTAATTATTATTAACTTATTTTTTTAATCAAATCTGATTCAAAGATTTTGGTGTAAAAATGACAAAAAAATGTGAATTCCTGGAGGACAACAAACCGCACGCAGCGAGCCACGTGGAGCCGGTTGGAGGCGGAGTCAGGTCCATCCATGGTCACATGACCTCTGAGACAGCATGCCTGACCTCTCGACCTCTCTCTTCCACAGATGTAGAGACATAATGTAGGCTATGTATAATCTCCAATCAATCAGGTGCATGAAACTTGGCTGGCACTCCTGTCAATGACCCCACCTCCCCCACTCATTCTGACAAAACTTTATTAATGAAGTTTAAAAAACCATAAAATGAATCATGCATAATCATTAGCATAAAAGAAGTATGAATATTATTTATGTGCTGTTCCAATGGTGCCAAATGTGTTTTTTCCCTGTATACTTTAGGGGGATCAGGGCCCGGCGAAGCTAAGTGGATTAGTGTCATATACTGTAAAATAAATGGACAAACCCTCCGGGACGTCACCCATTGGTTCTGAAGAGCGCTTTTGAAGCTCAAATGGTCGCCATCTTGGCAAGTCAGAACCGACTCTGCCCACTCCAGGGGTGGAGTCTGAGAGAAACTGGGGCGGGGCGAATGAAGCCTGGCTGCTGGGACACGCCCACGACCATGGCCACCTCCAAGTGTTGAAGCTGAAGTCTAAGAAGTGACCGTATAGCCAACCTGATGCTAATGCTACCCCATGTTACCTGGAAAGACTTTTACAAAGTTACTCCTACGTTTCTTGTTGTACGTTTGCCTGAAACTTTACAAAAAATACAGATGTATAGGCTATATATATACACTATGGATGTTACCATGAATCTGTCACGTTTAAGCACACCAGTAACGTTAACGTAATACATACATTTACATTTAGGGCATTTGGCAGACGCTTTTATCCAAAGCGACTTACAAAGAGTACATTTGTTGAAGGGGACAGCATTATATCACTGTGATACATAAAGATAAGAATAAGCAGGTTTCAAGCATTCATAATTGCAAGGCTAATAGAATGAGTTTCATAATTGCTAGGTTGCCTGCATAATAGCTGAGATAAGAGCAGAAGTGACATTCTGAGCACGTTACCAACACCTAAGAACATACAATATGCTAAACAATGCTAAGTACTATTAATAACGCCAAGACGTACAAACATGCAACTTAGTGGGTTGGGGGGTATGCAGAGTCCAGGTGAACTCTGAACAACACACCTAACAAACAATTTTTAGAAAATCAATCAAAGCGAATTACGTTTTTCCCATTACATAACTTAACATAAGTCGTTTATATGGATGTCACTTGACTAACGTAAGTTAACGGTGTTCCATAGATGTTGTGTACCTTTTAAGACAGCCTACATGCCACGATGATTGCTCAATTGTCTCATCCGATGGGATAGTGTTACTAAATAGGCCCTGATCGTTTTATGTATGATCAATGCAACTCTATAACAATGGCGATTGCCTTGGGCTGCCTCTCACGTATGTCGGGTATGGGTGACAGTTTTATGTACATTGCGGAAGAAAGGTAGCAAAGTCCAAGTGTTTTATTTGTCTCAGTGAAACTCTAGCAGTGTATATGCCGGGAGCTAACCGCAGCAAGCCTAAACAACCCAAGCTGTCACTCAAGATGGCCACGCCCCTAATTATGCATAAAAGTACTATTTACCATCATTGTAACTGATGGGTGACATAAAAATTCACCACCCGCTCAGTTGTCATGGATGAAGTACCTAAATACAGAGACCAAAAACATGTTTTGGCACTTCCGCATTGGCTTCATTTTTCACCACCGCGTGTTGCTCCTTGATTAGTATCTGAATAATGTGGACTGAAACCCAGTCTGAGCTAAAGGCCGTCCAACCTAAGCCACGCCCCCCAGGTCTCGTTCAAACTTAATGAGCCAATAGCTGCACCCCGCTCCCACCCCTCTGATTGGTTTCCTAATAAAATTAAGATCATCTGTTGCAGAATATTCAGCATTCATAGCGTAAAAAAATGATTGTTATAGTCACTTTTTATAAAATCACCATTCCCCTAGATACGACAAAATAAAGAACAGAAGATAGAAGTATAGTTTTTCAAACATTTTATTAATAATATACAATTTTTTCCCAATGTACACGTTATAAAATACAGCAAAATATAAAAAAAAAATCAAATACAAAAATACATTTGTAATTGTCCCATAAGATATATGGGGCAATTATAAAAATATAAAAGCTGTGGAGAACAGTTATTGGGCTCAAGCTGCAACAACTATATGAGTCTCTAGAGTTGCTTTTCGTGGTTGGGTGAGTGGTGTCCGTACGTAGGGCTGCACAGAGACTCCTTGCCCTGCAGGTAGGACAGATCTCGGAGCACGCCCGGGAACGTGTAATAATCCAGGGGCGGCCGCAGTGCCGGGAAGGCGGACAACGCTCCTCCGGAGGTCACGTACGGTGACATAAACCCGGCGATCGCACCACCACCACCACCTGCACCACCACCACCACCCCCACCCCCTGCTGCCGAGGAGGAGGTAGTGTAAGCGAGTCTCAGGGGACTGATGCCAAAGCGAGGGCCGAGGCCGTACAGGCCGTCTGCCATGGACGGTGTGCTCCACGCTGCATGGGCGTGGAGCGGCGAGAAGGCAGACTTGTTGCTAATGTTGTTGCTGTTGTTGTTGTTGTTGTTGTTGTTCCCTACGAGGGTGGGCCCGCTTTGCTGCAGGGTCCCCGCTAGTCCAAAGCCGGGTCTGAAGCTAAAGGCGTTGTGGTGGTGCTGGGGGTGGGGGTGCTGGTGCTGGTGGTGGTGCTGGGCATCAGCCAGCAGCCGGCTCTCCTGCTGGGAGCCCATGAGGAGCTGGATGGCCCTGACCACATCGCCATGGCACGTCCGCACCACCGACTCCAGCATATCCCGCTTCTGGAGCGGGAAGATTTTGCTCATGATGTCACCGGCGGCGGCGGAAATGGCGGAAATGGGGGGATCGCGGTCCTTCGTCGAAGCCCCGAAGCCCCCCGGAGGCGTGGTGGCAGTGGTGGAGCTGGAGGTTGTGAGCTCTGGGATGGGGGATTCCTTGGGCTTCTCCGATTCACTCCCAGATTCCGGGTCGGAGGAGGAGGAAGAAGAGGAGGAGGAGGAGACCAGCGACCTGGGAGGGCTCTCCAGGTGGTCCAACAGCCGTGGGCCACAGCGGGACGGGGACTCACGCCGGCGGTTGTTGTTGTTGTTGTTGTTGTCGTCGTCGCTTTCGGGGACTGCGTGGACGTTGGAGCGCTTTCTCCGCGGAGACATCTCAGAGCTCCGGGGGGAGGGCAGAGGGGGTGAGGGGGTCTGGTGCATGAACAGCGACCTGCCCATGAAGCCGCTGTAGAAGTTGTACTTGCTCAATGTGTCACCACCTGCAAAATATACAACGCCATCGTTAGTTCTGTGAGTTAGACAGAACCCCCAATCGAATTGTCCAAAAAAAATATCCTTTCCTAACTACTTTACCTTAACCCTATCGTGAGGTCAAGGAAAGACGGAAAGGAGAATTCAAAAGGACTTAGGAAAAGATTACTTTGCTGTTAAGAGAATCCGGCTCCACTAAGAAACGTTATGAACGTGGGTCTACTGTGGTGAAACTACAATCATCCGAAGATGGACTACAAAAAGCGCATCTTAAATTAGAAATATATGAATTCATTACCAACATTGGAATTGACATAAAAAAAAAAAGCAATATAGCCAACCAGTGTAACAGTCACAAAAGTGAAATGAAATGCTTGTCACGTTGAGCAAGCTTGCCCACACTCACTCAATTGTGATATTTGTATTGTATATGTGACTATTAAAATTCCTGATTCATCCACCTGTCCCTCATACATGAATCCCAATGAGTGTCATTGTTTATGATTAGGATGTTTCTGTTAAAATTGCCTGGCGAAGCATAGAACATTTATTTCATATTTATGTTTTTACATCAATATATATTGTGTGTGTGTGTGGGGGGGGGGCATTTAGAGCATATTTGAATATGGGGGGGATGTGTGTCTCCCAATAAAGAAACAATAATTGCAGCCCTGGACAAAGTTCTATATGGAATAAAGTGTGGTTAGAATAGAGACACAAGACCAAGATGGAAACCTATCCACACTTGAGACGTGTGGGCCATGATCTCGGAAGACCTCTGAACAACTCACCGTCATTTAGATGCGTGGATCCGAGCGCGTCAAAGCTGGAGGGGGTTTTGGCGGCGTTGCTCGCCTCGGCGGGGGCCAGCCCGGCGGAGAAGGACACCGCGGGTTCCCCTGCGGTGCCGGGGCCGCTCCCCGGCCCGGGGCCCGTGTTGTACAGCAGCTGCAGCCCGCGGGCCTCGCTCTCCTCCTGCGCCTGTTGCCGCCGCAGCGCCACCTGCGCCGCCATGACGCGCTGCCGCTCGGCGATCAGCGTGCACTTGGCGCACACGCAGTCCCGCCAGCGGCAGAAGCGCTTGTGGCCCTTGAGCGCCGACACCACGCCGTGGTTCCGGCACCGGGCGCATTTGGGCGTGCGAGGGTAGCCGCCGCCGCCGCCTCTCTCCAGCCCCTGGCCCCCGCACGCCGCCGCCGCCGCAGCCGCCGCCCGGAGGAAGAGCGGAGACGCGCGGAACAAGGACGACCCCACCGGGTGACCGCCGGGGAGGCCGATCGGTCTGATGCCGCTGCTCTCCATGGCTCTTGGTTCGTGGAGCACCGGGCAGTAAAGTCATTCAGCTGTGAGAGGACCAGGTTGTGCTGGTGGTGGTGGTGCTGCTGGTGGTGGTGGTGGTGGTGCTGGGTTGTGGCATTAATGTGAACTCATCACACCTGTCTCCCACTGCAAGGTAGTGAGTGAAACCCCCTGGCCTCAACCTCCCTCCCTTTAAAGCGTCTGTGCCTGTGACACACCCCCTTTCTTTCCTCTCCCAACCCCCTTGGTGTCCTATCATGGGTTGTGAGAGGCAGGAATAATAAACTTGAGAGAGAGGTGCTCTGTTGAAGTCTTATTACTGTAGTATGGAACAGTATAGGCTACTGGTTCAGGCTACTGGGGGGGGGACATTAGGGGGCCCCCCCCCCACCCCACCCCACCTCATATGCTTTTATGTCCCCCAAATTAACAAAATAATATAGATCTTACTGTAGGTATACTGTACATTGACAAAGAGTGATTCGCATACATTGTTTTATTTGTGGCAGCCCGCCACAATATCAACATTGATTATCAACGTATTGATTTTCTTTTCTTTTTTTTACTATTTAAGTAGTAAAAGGTCATTTACAGTAATGACTGCCTGGCTGTTCACACACTCCAATAGCAGCGTATGCAGTTTCAACATAGAGATCGAAAGATATTGGCGTTTCCACTGATTACCAGTCTGTCCGTCGGTATATATCCTGCCGAGCACGGAGGAGATAACTCTGATTTAAAATGTTTGGAATTCCTACTCTTCTACGTTTGTCCATCACGTTCATAACGAAGCTGAGCTATACGGGTTACGGCCTGCAAGTAAGCTTACGATCTCTGCACTCTTGGTACAAAACATCACTATGTGTCACTAATATACAAATGTAATGCACACCACAATTGGTGCCTAACATTGAACATTAAACAGATAGTAATGACATAGAAATTCCAAAAGAATCAGAAAATTCAAAAAATATATAGAAAATACAGTATATATATAAAAAGTCAGCAATAAAAAGGTGCTATTTAAAGAAAAGCTGCGCGTTAATGTAACGCAATAGTGTCCATGGGGGGTGGGAGTCAGTGGGGTTAAATGTTAATATAACGTGTAGTATAGTGTCCACAGGGGGTGGGGATCGGTGGGGGTATACTGTATGTATTTGACATGGTATAAGGAGGATATCTGTGACCCATTACCATTGCATCCATTGCACCTTTCGTTTAAAGTGGATTTACCCTCCGAGACGTTAACGACGGGGGGAGTGTGGGAGGGGCCCTGACGTCGTGGGCCCCGTCGGCCCCCGCAATGGCCGCGCGTCCTCGGCTGCTGCGCCTCCGCTGAGCGACGGAGAATATTCACCATTGACGGCGCTCTTAACACAGCGAGGGGTCCACATAAAGCAACAGGTAATTAGCTACCTGGTTATTCCGTTAAATAAATTACCCCCCCCCCCCCCCCCAGACAAAAGGCCACCTGTCAACAAACAGCAGCGCGAGGGAGATGACTCGGGTGGCTAATCACACCTTGTCACATGTTTCAGTCACTCTCGTTCACGCAACAACAACAACAACAACAACAACAACAACCCCAAAAGATCCAGTTACATACAATGGCTTGCCCTGCCGGTATTGTGCACGAGCACGCACAAACACACACACGCACATGCACACACACACACGCACGCACGCGCACAAACACACACACACACAAACACACACACGCACGCACACACACACACATAACAAAGGCAATAAAAAAAGAATGTAACAAACACTCACCAATCACCAGTGGTGACAACGCAGACCTTCTGAAACAAATGTGAGTGTCATAGAAACATATTGTGCACATGAGGGCACACGTGCGCACACACACACACACAACACACACACACACAACACACAACACAACACACACACACACACAATTAATGTGTCATGTTTTCCAGGGAAGTGTTTACACCCAATTGTTTCACAATTTTCTCTTTGTCTGTATGTGTGTGTGTATGTGTGTGTGTGTGTGTGTGTGTGTGTGTGTGCGTGTGCGTGTGTGTGTGTGTGTGTCCATGGTAACACAGACCCCTCACTGTCTATGTGCCACTTAAGCCCTGTTTCCACCACAGGAACTTTCCCCTGCAGGAACTGGGAACCATTGGAAGGAGGAGGAGTGTGTTTCATTCACCTTTCATTTGTACATTTATTGCATGTATTGTACATTTATTTTACATTCTCTACCAAAAGTTGAGAATGTTGGGGGTCTGTCTGGTGATTAAAAGGAAGGATAACAAAGGAAATTGAGCATTTATGCACACATTCTTTCATTAATCCTCTCAAGTCTCAAGTGTTAAAGGTTGTGCAAACTCTCTGTCTCCCCCCCCCCCCTCTCTCTCTCGGTCTCTCTCTTTCTGTCTCACCCCCTCTCTCTCTCTGCCCCCCCCCTCTCTCTCTCTCTCTCTCTCTCTCTCTCTCTCCCTCTCTCTCTCTCTCTCCAAACTTTATCGCTCTCTCTATCTCTCTAGCTTTTGAATGATCGCGTCAACAATTGGTCAGATTCTTGTGATATTTTTCTTTCCTACCACCGCCCACCGTGCACCTACACGCACATACATACATTCCACGAGTGCACAGACATGCACACACACACACACAACACGCGCGCAACCTGACAGAATCTCACACATGCACGTGCAGTGAATATGTCATTTGTTGGGGTTTTATTTGCTTTGACTGACAAAGGCATATACTGTATAAACTAAATAAAAATGTCCACCACACGTTAGCACACACACACACACACACACACACACACAGAGACACACACATACACAGAACATATAGGGGCACACACTTTGAGAAGTACACACACAGGTTTAGTTTTTCTTCTTCCTGGAAGATAATGTCATTTGTCATCAACAGATCTTGATATCGCAGAGAAGTGTGATTCACTGTTTGCACAGAAAGATGTTCTTCGGCCAAAAGGTGTGTGTGCGTCGGTACGGTATTGGACAATATATGCCAGATAAATCACCCACCCCCACCCCCACCCCCCCCCCCCCCCCCCCCACCCCCACCCCCTTCTAAAACATTGACATGAACAGAATGTCCCATTGCTTCTCAAAATAAAATAAATTAAATCAACACATGAATAGTTAGTGGTTGGACATGCATGTAATGTTGTTCTTTGTTTTATCACTTCATCCATTGTGGAGAGAGCAGGTCCAGAGAGTTATCTCCGAGATGTTGGCTTACATGGAACACAGAGAGCTCTCCCATGCATGATGTGTGTGTGTGTGTGTGTGTGTGTGTGTGTGTGTGTGTGTGTGTGTGTGTGTGTGTGTGTGTGTGGTGTGTGTGTGTGTGGTGTGTGTGTGTGTGTGTGTGTGTCGTGCATGGGCATGTGTGCTATTGATGTAATACAAAAGCATTGCGTAATTTCAATGGTTTTATATTAATTATGAATTCGAAAGCCTCAAAGCAAGGCCCTATCTTCAACAAGATTGTTTGTATTGTAGGTGGCATGAGATTATATTACAATTTTCTCTTCTAATTTGTTTTCCATTAAAGTGTAATTCACTCTATTAACCGCCCTTATGGAAATAAGAGCCTCTTAGTCTTCTTCCTGTCACTCGACCCTCATGACAGTTAAATTACCCAAGAATATCTGCTGTATTAATAGTATCTGCAATGGCAGCAGTTTAGCGATGTTAATTGGACTCATTATACACGCAGGGAACATTGTTTTTCAATCCGCATTAAAGAGAAAGCTTGCTCCATTTTCTCAGAGAGATTTGAAAGGAGGACCAGAAAGCAGGCAGAGTGAGAGAGAGAGGACACCAGAGACAGAGTCAACACACGAGAGAGAGAGAGAGAGCAGGAGAGAGAGAGAGAGAGAGAGAGAGAGAGAGAGAGAGAGGAGAGAGAGAGAGAGACAGGGACACGAGAGACAGAGCAAACAGAGAGAGAGAGAGAGAGAGAGAGAGAGAGAGACCAGGGACAGGGACAGAGAGACAGCGGCAACCACAGACGAGAGGAGCGCAGAGAGAGAGAGAGAGAGAGACAGGGAAGAGAGACAGAGCGACAGAGAGAGAGAAGATGACGAGAGGACAGGCGACAAAGCAGACAGAGGGCGACAGAAGGGGACAGAGAGAGAGCGAGAGAGAGAGAGAGACAGGGACAGAGAGACAGAGCGACAGAGAGAGAGAGAGAGAGACAGGGACAGAGAGACAGAACAACACAGAGAGAGGGCGAGAGAGAGAGAGAGAGAGAGAGAGAGAGGACACCCGAGACAGAGCAACACAGAGAGAGAGAGACAGGGACAGAGAGACAGAGCAACACAGAGAGAGAGCGAGAGAGAGAGAGAGAAGAGAGAGAGAGAGAGAGAATGAGAGAGACAGAGATATAGAGACAGAGAGAGAGAGAGAGAGAGCGATAGAGAGTGAGAGAGAGAAAAAACAAGAAACAAAACAACCTGGCGTGGAAAGCTTAACTTTCATAGCCAGAGCCTTTATGACCACCTTAAGTCTTAACTCTTAACTCTTAACTTCAATCGTCAAAGTCCCCGGTGTGACATCTTGACGTGGAAACATTTCCAAAGCGCCTAACGGGCTTCAACTATCAGCGCCGATACAGCACTCAAGTTACGGCGCAGAAAGAAAAAGACCCTTTCTCTGAGCAAATAAAGGCTGAGGGAGCTGTTTGCTCTCTCTCCATCAATTACCCGTGCTTTGCACGCCCTTGTCATTCAAGTGGCACAGTACGACACCACTTCAACCCTGTCCTCATGGGGTCATGGGGTCATCGGGGGGGGGGCTCCTGGGTTATAGACCAAGGTCCAAGGAGTTAATAATAATACGGACCCTTGAACGTTTAACCTTCACCTGTACTTTACACAGGCTTTCGTTTGTCGTTTTTTGGGCCTCATGTTGTGTGTTAACATCATGTTGTATTTTAGTATGTTTCTTCTTTTGTGTTAGCACCTCGGTCCGTGAGAAACGCCATTCCGTTCTTGTATATTGTGTATATATGAATGAATGACAATAAACAAACTTCGAACTCGAACTACCGATAGATCCGTCTTGATGTAGGAACTGTTTTGATTTTCGTTTT
>PIJE02000908.1:90281-97781 GCA_002895965.2 Coryphaenoides rupestris | reverse complement strand
GCAGCTTTTAGAGGTCCTCTGTTTCGTCCCAGAAAAGGCGCCAGAGAGGCCCGGAGAGTACCCCGGAGATTGCGACGTTGTGTGCCGGTCCATTGTGCGGACTCCTTGTCGTGGGAACCTCTAGCCACGTCCTCCTTATTGAGTAGACTGCAGCCTTTCACTGGTGCTCTAAGAGCAGGCAACCTTGCGTTTGGTTTTGAACCAGCTTTGGTTGTAGTTTGTTGTCTTACGTTTGTTTAGACCCATATGGCCAAATGGTGAAAATGTTCGTTTCGTTTTCTTGCTGGGTTTTGGGGGCCATTACCCAAACCCAGTGCACAAACGTCGGCGAAAAAAAGAATATCTGAATTGTGTTTTAGTCAAGTTTTTTAAATGAGTGTGAGCGAACTTTTTCTTCGCCTCATCTTCAGTAACACATCAGCCAGTATCTAACTAAATTGGAAAAATAATGATTGTTTCCGTTAAAACCGGCCCCCCTCCCCTCCCCCTCCCCTAACCCCATCCCCAGCCTCTAACCCCACGTTATCCCTCCTTAACTAACACACATTTCCTATCCCCCCCCCCCCCCCCCACTCACACACACACACACACACACACACACACCCCCCTGCAGAGTAGTAGAGTTTAGCGTGAAATTTAACAAATGTGTCTCCCTTTCTCTTTGTCAGCAGAGGGGCGGAGTTGAGGAAGTTGGGGGGGGGGGGGGGGGGGCTTTGATCCCCCTCAGGTAGGCAGGTGCCGCTGGAGGTGCCCGAGGGCCCCCCGGAGGATGGGACCCGCCCCCCCCTGCTGGGTGGATTGTCTTTACCCCCCGCTGTGCGAGGCTGGTGCTGCTGCCGCTGCTGCCGCTGGCCGACATGTAAGTCCCCGACGCAGGCTGGCTTTTGTCTGATCAATGGCAGGATTTTGTCTTATTAGCGACGGGGTGGGGGAAATCTGACAGGTCTTTTAAGTAAGCAGGATGCTTCGCCCGTCTCCCCCTCCTCCTCCTCCTCTTCATCCTCCTCCTCCTCTTCCTCCCCTAACCCCCCCCCACGCCTCCCACAACAATAAAAATGGAGGCAGGCTGAGCGAGCCTCTTACAACGACGGCGCACAACACACCACAACACAACACAACAGCACACCACACAAAACAAAACGCAACCCTTTATTGTGAAACTGCGGGATACTTCCTCGCGGGGTAAATGAGATGAAGGCTTTTTTTTTCTTTGGCGGTGAAGAGAAAACGGTACTTACAACCCCCCCCCCCCCCCCCCCCCGCCCCACTGGGCCTGCTGAGTTCTTCACCTGTAGCACAAAAAAAGAAGAAAAATAACCACACGAGGACAACACAACACAGGGAGGGGAGATGGGTTGGGAGGTGCAGAAAACAACACATCAAAGTCTGATTTTAGTGAATAGAATGGAATAAAAACAAACCTTTTCACCCAAAGATGCCCGCTGTGAAAAATGGCGGTAACAGCGTAGCGTAGCGCGCCGCTGGTAAGTGTAGTCGATGTGTTCGGCCGACGTGCCAACATGATACCGTGCATTACAGAGCATAAAAGCAGCAAGTATCCCCTCATTTAGTCTCACAATGCGTCCATTGTGCTTTTTTTCCCCCCAAATTTGCACAAAAGCGAGTAAATACTATGAATAAACACACGAATTAATTGTATGATATATTTAATTTATATATCATACTATTCATTTGTGTGTTTCTTCATAGTAATTACGAGCTTTTGTGCAAATTGGGAAAATAACAGCGCTTTACACTTACAACCTGTGTACACCTTGAACTTTTCACCTTCTTACAATCGCCGTTTCCGAGAAATGCGCACATTTCATAAGAAGTGAACTAACCTCTCGGCTGGCGTATTCTGAGAACATTTTTTCATTTCAACAGTTTTCATTTCATGAATAATCCTCGTGTGG
The DNA here is from genome assembly GCA_002895965.2 of Coryphaenoides rupestris. NCBI lineage: Eukaryota > Metazoa > Chordata > Actinopteri > Gadiformes > Macrouridae > Coryphaenoides > Coryphaenoides rupestris. The sequence continues at coordinate 95,865 of PIJE02000908.1, read as the reverse complement.
ACCGACCTGACTTTCTGCAATACGATCGCGGCGCTTGGCAAACGCTCCGCTACAAAGGAGCACGTTTAAAACGCCAATCGAGTGTGTAATTCGTTTAACCTCTTCTCGGGAGATTCCCGGAATAACAAAGAGAGAACAGAAAAAAGGGACAAGTCAACGCAGTGCAGAAGGTGATACTTTAAGCTCGCGGTAGAACGCCTGACAAATAGTCACACAATAAAACAATATGGGGTCCAATTACATATACTTGTATTCACACACAGCAAGTACTACACTGTGGTAATACTGTTGTTGTTGTCCTAAATTGTCCACTAAAATGACAAGATGTTGTTTAAGAAATAAAGAAAAAAAAGTATTCTTACAAATATATTATATATATAGACTATGAAGTCTCAGAATATCACATGGGTGGCTCAATATCAAATTATGACTTTAGGTAGAAGTGGACTTAAAGTTGACTTAAAATCAACTTTTGGGATGCCGCTCACTCACTGGAAGTAAAATCATGTAAAATCAACAATATCTAAATTCTTGTCGAGGTGAAATGTTTGATTTGTGTTGATTTTCATTGGTTTCCCTGTTTGGGAATTTGTATTTGTATTTGTACATTTCTGTATTCAAATGGCAAAAACTTGAACCTCGATCCTATAGAAAATGACGTGCGGTAGACGGCACCCGTGTGGAGAATTTGCACACGGCACGCTGGAGACATGCAGGCGTGAAATACCTTCCAGCGTTGAGCAGCAGCAGATTGTCCTATATAATAATCAGATGCTGCCATGCAAATGCGAGCTGACAGAGATCAGGGCCGAAATGTGAGACTCAGACAGCGTGTGTGTGTGTGTGTGTGTGTGTGTGTGTGTGTGTGTACGTGTGTACGTGTGTGTGTGTGTGTGTGAGAGAGAGTACAGTAAGATGATAAAGCAACGCTAATCTGATCTGTACGCCCACCAGGTATTCAGGTATTCGTAAATCCATCCTGTGTTACTTGTGCAGCGTATTTAGTTTTTGTCTTAAAGTGCACATTAGTAGTCGTGGCGCGTTTGGAAAGTAATAAAATATGCTTCTAGAAAAACAAAAAAACCAGATAACAGGCATTTACATTTCCTTAATCTTAACATATGACAATATTAGCCAATTCACCCATCAATCAGTGATTGATGGGTGAATCGAGTAAATCAATAAATAAAATGTTTTGACGTTTTGACTCATTTAACAAGTCACACCTTGCTTTGTGTAATGTCGTGGAGCGAGCCAAATTCTCTCATTTAAACCGACCAAAGCGTTCATACCAGTTAGGAACTGGGCGGCTGCGTGACTGAAGGACTCTCTGATATTCAAACCCGTGTTCCAGTCTGAGCAGTTCTCGTGTGAGCAGGGCCATGAGGAAGGAAACGTGAGAAAGTACTCATCTCTCTATCCCGCTGTCTCTCTCTCTCTCTCTTCTCTCTGTGTCTGTCTGTCTGTCTGTCTGCCTGTCTCTCTCTCTCTCTCTCTCTGTGTCTCTCTCTCCATCTCTCTCACTTGTAGTCATTGTTTCTTTGGGCGGAAACATCTATAAAACAAAATCTAAAAGTTGTAATCCCCCCCCCCCCACTATTTTTTCGAAAAAAAGGGGACAAACTTGTCGAGACCCAGGTGGTCGGACCCAGCTTGTCTTGTGTTTTGTGTTTGTGTGTGTGTGTGTGTGTGTGTGTGTGTGTGTGTGTGTGTGTGTGTGTGTGTTTGTTGTTGTGTGTGTGTGTGTGTGTGTTCCCCGCTGGGCCTTAAGGGCCTTGGCGGGGTGGAGGGGTGAGGGGAGGGAACTCGGGAGCTTAAATTCATTTCTTCAATTAATTCCCTTATTTCGGAGTACGCCAGGTGCCAGGAAGAGTAATCCTCTCTCCATGTGTATTTTTATTTTGTTTTTCTTCTCCGAGCCAGGCGTCATTATGACTGTACCACAACCATTATTCATTTTGTCACCATTCAGAAGGAAATCAAATTAAAAAAACGGTCCATTCACAGACGACAGCGCCGCGATTGTCGTAAATAAATTCTCGTAAAAACATGGCTGCAGTTCCTCCATGCAGAGCTGCTGGGTCGTTTCCCTTCCCCTGCCACCGTGCACCATTTTCCCCCAGATTCTCCACTCCGACACCTCGTCTTCAGACGCGTCGTCTCAAACCTGCAGAGACAGGCTGTCACGGTCCAGCGGGAAGATAGTGTCCTGACGTGCCCTGAACCCTGCTAGACTTCACGCTGCTTTGGTTTTAATAGTGCTCCTGCTTCCACATTTATTACGACAAAAGGCGCTTTCTCTGTGCTGCTACTGCTACGGGGGTTTGCACGGCGGCCCCAAGAGGTTCGAGCATGGACCGGGGGGGGGGGGCTGTGCTGTTTGCATTTCGTCCCCAAAAAACGTGGGTAGTGCATGAACGTGGGTCGTAGAATAAGCTACGTGGAACATAGTAAGTAAGTAGGTAAGTAAGTACTGTATTTACATAGCACCTTTCATACAAGAATGTAGCTCGAAAAGGTCTTCACATAAAAAATAGACATAAAATTAGACATCAGAATAGAAAATGGACATTAGGAATAAACATTAAAAACCGAAAGCATGAACACAACATAAAAATCTGTTAATTTCACCGATCCAGCAGCGCAGAGTGCAAGCAGGCGCAGTCAAGCGCACTCGTCAAACGCTAAAGTAAAAAGATTGAGTGAATCTCCCCTGATGTTTCTAGGTTAGGTTACCCGGTGAAGCTAGCACACATGAACCGTTGCTGGCGCTCTGACACGCAGAAATTAAACACCTGGGTGTGTGCGTGTGTGTGTGTGCGTGTGTGTGTGTGTGTGTGTGTGTGCGTGTGGTGGTGTGGTGTGTGTTTGCAAGTTCGGTCTGCTACTGTAGCCGTGGTGGCTTAGTAGCCGTAGCGTAGTTGTGTTAGTCTTACGACAACGCCTCTGTGGAAAGTGGGGGGGGGGGGGGAGGTGGTCTGTTTGCACTGGGAGCCAAGGCCACAATTACCGAACTGTCACCGGCCAAATGCGTCATTATGTTTGCATTTACAATATGCAGATGCTTTTATGCAAAGCGGACTTACAGAGAATTCAGATGCCGGGTTCGACATCCTGCCAACAGGACCGGTTATACTGTAAGCCGTGGAGATATGTGAGCAATGTTTACCTTTTCGTCCAACGGCGTTAAATGACAGCGTTGAGCTATGAGGTAGCATCTGCGCCCCAGAGACACAGAGATCGGAATCGGCATTTTTTTCCACGATATATATATCCCCCTAATGCAGGTAGACAGAGATAAGGTGGAAAAGCAGCACGTTTAATGTTTGATGTTATCACTGTGACTTTAATAGTCATTTACCAGAGGGAGGAGGGGATTACAGTTGTTCAAAATATCTTTGCTGTATATTCTGTGAAAATGTAAAAAGAAATAATAATAATAATAATAATAATAATAATATAATAATAATAATAATAATAATATAGAAGATAATTGTGTTTCTACTTAAAGGTACTATAAGTAAGAATCAAGTGCATTCTGAGGTCCGTGGGTTGAGACAATAAACAATCAGAAACTAATGTTTAGTTCTAGTAGTTGTAGCAGGTTCTCTTATATTTGAGTCGGGTCGGGAAATTGCCCAGGGAAAAATGGAACCGAAGTGACATGTAAGCGATGTGGACTAGATTTAAAAATAGTATATACTTCATGGCTTTTTTAATATGCTGTACAAGGTTTTAATTATGATTAAGAACTAATATAGTTTTCTGATTGATTATTGTCTCAAACCCATGCGGGCTTCAGAATGCACCTGGTCATCTTACCTTATAGTACATTTAATGTTTCCATCCCTGCCTTTTGCCCGACTGGGACTCTTTTCTCTCCCTCTGGTGTATCAGAGCGATGGTTATAGTAGCTGCTTGTCGAGTTCTCATCTCAAACGATGATCCCTGTGAAACCCTGTGAGAGTTTGGGGACCCGAGATGAAGAAGAAGAAGAAAGAAGAAGAAGAAGAAGACACTTGACTTGGACTCGACTAGACTCGACTTGCCTCACACCGTGGCTGGCCTGTGATTGGCTGCTGATAAGGACCACCAGCCGCCCATTAGCGCCGTCGCTTGTAATGATTTGGATATCGGAGGAGGAGGGAGGAGGAGGAGGAGGGAGAGGGTGGGGGAGCAGGTGCAGTGTATCTCTGGATAAACATCAGGGGACACACGCACCACCACCACCACCACCCACCACCACAACGTCCACGCACCACCACCACAACGTCCACCCCTGGAAGCCCCCATATCTCTCTCTCTCTCTCTCTCTCGATATCTCTCTCCCTCTCTCTCTCGACATTAACCACACCACCCCCCACTGCTACTACACCTACCACCGCCCTCAACCCCACGCAACATTACCTCCACCCACATGGTTGCACTGTACTACGCGGTGGTATTATTATCTGTTGTGTTACCTGCATGAAGTACATGAGAAGTAGTGGCATCTCTCAAACTCTGTAGTCTTTGGGGGTCCGCCGGCGGTCTCGGTTCGAAGCAGAAGCGCCGATAGAGAAGGAACTGTGAATAAATAAACGATATTCATCATTGTGTTTGTGAGTATGGGTTCATACGTAGTACTAAGCAGTAGAAATTAGAGAATTACTGTGCGTACAACAAAAACGGGCTCTTAAATAAATTAGGTTGACGCTACTAGATAGATAGAGATAGATAGATAGATAGATAGATAGATAGAGATAGATAGATAGATAGATAGATAGATAGATAGATAGATAGATAGATAGATAGATAGATAGATAGATAGATAGATAAGAGATAGATAGATAGATAGATAGATAGATAGATAGATAGATAGATAGATAGATAGATAGATAGATAGATAGATAGATAGATAGATAGATAGATAGATAGATAGATAGATAGATAGATAGATAGATAGATAGATAGATAGATAGATAGATAGATAGATAGATAGATAGATAGATAGATAGATAGATAGATAGATAGATAGATAGATAGATAGATAGATAGATAGACAGATAGATAGATGACCCACATTACATGCGACAGAACACGACATACAAAACAACACACAATGACAGACTGTTGACTTTAGGGCTGAACAAAGCATCTCCACAGAGCGGTCACATATCTGAACATGAACCTGTTTAACTGTTTTGTTCACATATTTCTCTCTCAGCGTACCGTTTTCATCCTGAGAATTCCTGCGGACGGTAATATAAACTAAACAATTGATGCGAGAATAATTCACATTGACTCGTGAATGGTACATTCATTCATGTAAAATGTGTTGAGCAATAAGTCTCTGGTCATAAGGAACAATAGTCCAATGTGTTTCCTTTCCTTTGTCTCGCGCGTCGCACCGGTGTTAGTTACTAATTCCGTTCACCTGTGTGCTGCGTATGTTAAAGGGGACATATTATGTGACCAGGTGTGAGTGTGATTAGCCACTGCAAGCCATTTCACAATTGATATGTGACTACCGTCTAGTGACATCACAAGTGGGAACATCCACCTAGATGTATGATTACGAGATCAGTCTACCAGCCTATCTAGT
>PIJE02000908.1:60281-85281 GCA_002895965.2 Coryphaenoides rupestris | reverse complement strand
AATTGGGTGAGCGCTGCATTGTCACTGTTAGTGTATTGTTGTATTGTTATAAGTGAGATAAACAACATTTTGCACAATCACGGTCATAATCCCTCGATAGACATGTCACAAAATCACCTGCATAAGCGTGCATTTATTTATTTGGTAAAATCGGTGTTGATTTTTGCACAGATAATATCAGGCTTGGAACAAACTAAGGACACAGGTCAGCCTCTAAGGCCTAAACCTGTACATTGTGAAATCCCAGAATACAGAACTTAAAGGGGACATACTATGCTACCAGGTGTGTGTGTGATTAGCCATTGAAAGACATTTCACAATTGCCATGTGACCACCGTCTAGTGACATCACAAGTGGGAATGTCCACCTAGATGTATGCTGACTAGATCAGTTTACCTGTCGGTACAGTACAGTCCACTGGGTAGGCTGGTAGACTGATCTCGTAATCATACATCTAGGTGGACATTCCCACTTGTGATGTCACTAGACGGTAGTCACATATCAATTGTGAAATGGCTTGCAGTGGCTAATCACACTCACACCTGGTCACATAATATGTCCCCTTTAACATACGCAGCACACAGGTGAACGGAATTAGTAACTAACACCGGTGCGACGCGCAAGACAAAGGAAAGGAAACACATTGGACTATTGTTCCTTATGACCAGAGACTTATTGCTCAACACATTTTACATGAACGAATGTACCATTCACGAGTCAATGTGAATTATTCTCGCATCAATTGTTTAGTTTATATTACCGTCCGCAGGAATTCTCAGGATGAAAACGGTACGCTGAGAGAGAAATATGTGAACAAAACAGTTAAACAGGTTCATGTTCAGATATGTGACCGCTCTGTGGAGATGCTTTGTTCAGCCCTAAAGTCAACAGTCTGTCATTGTGTGTTGTTTTGTATGTCGTGTTCTGTCGCATGTAATGTGGGTCATCTATCTATCTGTCTATCTATCTATCTATCTATCTATCTATCTATCTATCTATCTATCTATCTATCTATCTATCTATCTATCTATCTTTCTATCTATCTATCTATCTATCTATCTATCTATCTATCTATCTATCTATCTATCTATCTATCTATCTATCTATCTATCTATCTATCTATCTATATATCTATATATCAAGTTAAGTAGCGTCAACCTAATTTATTTAAGAGCCCGTTTTTGTTGTACGCACAGTAATTCTCTAATTTCTACTGCTTAGTACTACGTATGAACCCATACCCACAAACACAATGATGAATATCGTTTATTTATTCACAGTTCCTTCTCTATCGGCGCTTCTGCTTCGAACCGAGACCGCCGGCGGACCCCCCAAGACTACAGAGTTTGAGAGAGCGCCACGCCAGCACAGCACAGCACAGCCCAGGCCGGGACAACCAGCCACACGTTTTAATGGCGTTAGTCCCCCCTCGACGGGGCCCATTAAAGAGGTGTCGCCGCCCGTCCCGTCTCGATTGTGTGCTGTGGTATGCTGGACACCCCCCCCCCCCCCCTACAACCTCATAAACACACACACACACACACACACGCATGTTTCAGGCTGCAACCTGCCTCTGTGTTCCTCTCTGGTGGTGAGGCCTGTGCGGTGAGGTGTCCCCCAGGTGTGAACCGCCGCCCAGCGACGAAAGGCTGATATATTGTTTTTGTGTGTGTGTGTGTGTGTGTGTGTGTGTGTGTGTCGGCCCGTGTGTGTGTGTGTGTGTGTGTGTGTGTGTGTATGTGTGTGTGTGTGTTTCCATACCGCCCCAGAATCGCTCCTGACCAAGTTGGGGAGCCGCTGCTGTTGACGTCAGCAGGAGGAGATGGTATCTGGCCTCTCCAATATCCTGTGCGTTTCGCTCTCACAGGCTCATGAGACGAAGGATTTTTAGTACTTGGTATTACATAATCGTTGCTCAGAAGGTTGATGACATTCCCCCAATCCCCCTTCTTCATTGTCAGTTTTTAGAATAGTCACACACAAACTCACAAAATGCACCGTTCAGCCTATTATCATGATTATGATGATAATATTATTATTATTACTATGATTCTTCTTAATATTATTGTTCTTATGATGATGATTATTAGTCCACAGGATTTCAAACTCTGCCAAACAGTTCCAAATAACATTGCAGGGTCATTTAGGAACCATTTAGGATGTGAGGGTCGGACCAGGCTGAAAGGGACAAAGGACGTTGTTGTCATGTGTTGTTTTATGTGTTGTGGAACAGCCCATGTGTGTGTTAATCACCCCCCCCCCCCCCCCCCCCCCCCCCCCCCCCCCCCCCCCCCCCCTTCTGCCTTGCCCTGAGCAACCCATGTGTCCACCCCCCACCGAGGTCTACGTGGACCACTCCTTTGTATCCAATTTCTATTCGAGAGGCGGGGAGGTGGGAGGTGGGGACCAGGGGCACGGGAGGGAGTGGTGTTGCCCTGCAGGCCTGCATACCGCTTTTCCACCACCCACCCATTCACCATCCACCCACCCACCCACCCATCCATCCACCCACCCACCTTGCTTCCACTCCGTCGGCAGGTCGGAGTACCCGGTGCTGCACCTGTGTGTTGGCTGCTGACATGGCATGTCCTGGCATAGCAACGGCGGTCTCTTAGCAACGCGGGACACAGCTGACTTGCCCGTTTCGTACCACAGTAGTCGTAATAAGACATGTTTGCTGTGACGCGAAAGGCTCTTTGCAACTGCCGGGGCCATAGCAACAACATAGTACCGTTTCGGCTTTGTCACTTCATGAATTTATTCTTTAATTTAGTCTTTAAACATGTGCGGTTGGCTGTGTCTGAGTTGGGGCAGACGGGGTCTTAAAATCTGTCTTAAAACACCCACAAACTCACTCAACGCGACACAAATGATGCCTTAACTTTCTGCTATCTCATCAATAATCATGCAGTTTCAGAAAAGGGTTAAATCATTGCAGACGATGCTGCTGGCCACATCTAACGTGCAATCTCCATTGACCATAATGTGGTTTATAATGCCATGAAAAGCTTACCGGGCGACTCTACAGTGCAGGGGGTCGAAGGGCTGGGATCGATTCCCTCTCTGTCTGTCTGTCTGTCTGTCTGTCTGTCTGTCTGGTCGTCAGCTCAATTAAGATAACAGGGTTTGTGGGCGTGTCGTCCTGCGCTTGGGAAAACAAGGACAACTGGTATTTTCTTTTGCTTGGGGACTATTTAGGGCTTTTTTTTGGCCTACCTCGTTCAACCTGGACAACATGGGTTGGGTTAATGCACTGTGCTTGACTGTTGACTGGTGCAGGCGGGCAGGGCTGTAGGGTCACCGATCAGCAGCTACAGGTCGCCCCCTAGCGGCCTAGCTGTGTCAGTGCAGTTAAGCCCAAGCGAAGTTCAATGCCTTGCTTTGTCTGACACGTTTTGCAGCAGTCACGTGGTGCAGAGAGTATTTTAATAGGTAAGCTTGATATGAAATTGCAATTCTACGCAATCTACTGTTTGCAATTGTAATGTAGTCCTGCACCTCTGTGTCCCTGCAAGTGTTCGTGTCGTGTAGCGCCACTTATGACTCATTTGAAGTTGTGTGTTTTCCTTAAAGGTGCTCAAAACAGTTCAAACCGTGACGCGGGACTGAGCACCCCACTGGTGGCGAGGTGCTGCAACTACACGTTGAGTTTCCTTCAGTTTCCTCGCCCGAATCTCGGTAAATCTAAACCCATGTTGACCCTATAGTTTTATATCTCGGTCATGTTTCGAGTCACTCAATATTTTTTATCTTATAAATATTAATATGATTCAATAATATATATGATTAATATTATTAATATTATATGTCGTTTTATCTGAGCCTTCATAACAATTGTGATCCATCATTTATTTATTTCATTCATCTCTATTTTATTTGGTTGGATCGATCAATTCTGATCTCCAAATGCAAAAGTGAATACCGCGACCATGTGGCCGAAGCACGATACTACACATGCGTCTCCATTGTATTTTCAAGAAAATTGATCTTTAACTGATTGCCTTCTTCTTCGGACATGTTAACATTAATCTTAAGACATCCATACGTTTCTGCTCCCTGCAATCATGCATTCTATACAAATCATTTGATCCCCTTAATACTTTTTTTCTCTCAGCGCTCTTGGCTGTCAGCTTTATCTGATCTTCTTCTATCTTCTTCGTCTTATCTCTTCCAAAACTTACAGGTCAGCTTTGGCACACTTGGCGTAAGACAAGGTTACATTTTCCTTTCAATCTAACGTGCAATCTCCTTGATCACATGTGGTTTATAAAACCATGACAAGGTACCTGCTGCTCTATTGGGGGTGATCGAGGGGCGCTCTGTCTGTCTGTCTGTCTGTCTGTTTGTCTGTCTGTCTGGTTGTCTGGTAGTTCAATTGAGATAATGGGGATTCACTGTGCTCTGGCAACTGGTAGCCTACGTTTATACAGACTAATACACATTATTTTGTATATCTAATTTAGCCAAATCATGTAATTTAGGTGACCTCTGTGCATATTAACGTTCAGTAAAATGCTGCTGTTATTTTCCATTCAACCTTGTGGCGACCTTGAATGAATGAATGCACTGCTTTGTCTCTGTCTCTATCCAAGGACGCAATCATGTGAGAGCATTTTAATTCGTCCCGTGCGTGATTTCACAAGACGCCACGAGACTGTGTTGTCATCATGTCGATAAGAAACACACATACACATACACACACACACACACACACACACACACACACACACACACACACACACACACGCACAGACACACACACACACACACACACACACACCACACACACACACACACACACACACACACACACACACACACACACACACACACACCACACACACACACATACCATAACACACAATTCAATTACATTTTATTTGTATAGCCCTTAATCACAAGACAATCTCAAAGGGCTTTACCGGCCAGATTATTATGGGCCAACAGTGATTTATGACATATCAGTGATATGTAGTAAAATACACAGAACGAGAACAGTGTGTCTCTCTGTTGCATAAGAACCCCCTCATATCAGTTAATGTAATCATTGGACAGTTAGGCTCAGCTGAGAAATAGTAAAAATAAAGAAATAAAAGAAATGAAAAGTTTATTCATTCATTGTACTAATATTAGAATCTCACCAAAAACAATAAGTCTTTCTTTTAGACTGGCCGTGGAATGTTTCATCTAAAACAGGCTCTTTATCTTAATTGGTCAAATGCTTTCAGCGTATTTTTCACATGCCGTGGGAACAGTGCGATGGTGTGTTGTGTTACGTTGTGTTGTGTTGTGTTGTGTGTCCACATTTCTGCTCTTGGTGGCCTCTTGGCTGAAATTCCTTTACATTGAGCAAGACTAGAAGGCCCTAATTGTCTTTTAATTAGATTACTAGGACGGCTGGGACGGTTGCCCGGGGCAACCCACTGTGTGGCCAACACTTTCCCACAGACACAGAGCTGAGCGGTGAAATCAAACAAAATACATCTCCTGTTGAGACAAAACTCCCTCTGTTTAAGTGTTCGACCGCTGAATGATTAATCAGTTGATATTATTTATAAGTGTGAACCATTTCTCCAGACATTGAGAGGATGGCTGCGAACTGAAGACTTGTAATTTAAGATATTTTACAGTATGAGATTATGTGGGAATCCAAAAGCAATTGGCAATAATACACTTTATGGCAATTCAGCCGATCTAGTCTCGTTAAAACAAATAAAAACACACAGACACGACAAAGTATGCCATAAAAAAATTTAATTTCCCTTTGCGGTCCACATTACTGCTTCTTGAAAAACCTCTTGGCGTCCACACCCTCGTAGTTGTAGCACTGCGGAGGAAAAACAAACATCATTAAAGAGACGACCAATGAGAACGAACCTCACGTCTCATGTTCACACGCCGACCAATCGCAGAGCAGTGTCGCTGTGAAAAGTTCCAATGGACACGCCCCCCCCCAAGGCAACAGAATGAAGATTGATGAGGATTGATGATTGATTGAGTATAATATTGTCACATGGCAAATGAATAGCTGTAGTAGTAGAACACAACATCACACAGTCTCCTGCTGACCTGCACAAGTTCTCCGCACATCACCGCCCTGGTGGTGGTCAGGATCTTGCCGTTGTCTTTCCTGGTGAACTTGCCCTTCAGGGTCTCGCCCTCCAGCTCCCATGTACCCTGCAGGATAAATCCAGAGGTATTATTCATCATATCACAGAAACACCTTATCCCCGCCCCCCCCCCCCCCCCCTAGCTACATAATGAACGGCATTATGTCGCGAGCTAGCTACTTAGTTACGCTGAGACAGTTGGCAGAAGTGAACGAGTCATTGTGTGAGTCCCGTAATGAGTGACTCGTTTCCAAGCACACACAGTAAATTACCCTCGACGGTGCATTCTGTATTCACCTCTCTCTCTCTCCCTGGGTTGCAGATAAAGTGATTAGTCAATCAGACAAAGAAAGGTGTGCGTCCCTTTGTTTTCCCAGCAGTCTTTTTTTTTCAGAATCCGATGGGATTGTTCGGCCGATACAGAGTATTGCCTTTTGGTGCCACTTGTGTTTTTTGCTATTGGGTTTCCACACATGCGTGGCTAAGAGATCAAACTGAACGCATTACACGCAAACTCTTTCAACAACAACTTTTCAGTCTCTGTGACACTCACGGAGACTTCGGTGCCGTCAGCCAGGGCGTAGTCGAACTGCATGCCCAGGCAGAAGTCGATGTCCTTGGTGCGGAAGGTGCTGGACTCCTTGATGTGGAACTTGTCGCCGGACTGCTCGATGACCACCTTCAGGTTGTCGTGCTCCGCCAGCTTCCTCTTCACCACGTTGACGCCTGCGGGGGGAAGAAGATAACGCAAGGGGGTCACACCTCACACCTCTGTGCTTTTTGGGTTCAGAGTTCAGGAAGTTCTGACCTCGTTTTTGACACCAACTGTTCCTAATCTAGTCTGGGTTGCGGTAGCTCAGGAGGTAAGAGCGGTTTTCTGGCAACCGGAAGGTATCTGGTTCGATCCCCGGGCTCCGCCTCCTAGCTAAGTGTCAAGGTGTTCCTGAACAAGACACCAGCTAACCCTAACTGCTCCTGACGTGTTGGTTGTACCTTGCATGGTTGTGACCTTGCATGGTTGGCACCGCCGTCGGTGTACGAACGGGTGAACGTGAGGCAATACTGTAAATCATTATCTGCAAATCATATCAATGCAATCCATTGACCATGAGTCTCAAACAAACTACTGTGAACATTTGGAACGTTTTGTGCCTCACTAAACGTTTGTGACATTGACGTAGGCTACATGTCCACGTCCAATGATAATGCAGCCAGATCCTGCCGCCCCTGCAAAAGTATTTCTCAAAATACTTTCCATGCGGCAACTACCTCACTGCAGGCCTGCCGTTGTTCCTTCGTTGACACGCTCTTAAATTAAGCGGCAGTTGCTCTTAAACCTGGAATGATGTCTGTATGCAACACCTCCAACATCCCTGTGAACATGGGTCCTACAACACATATATATATATATATATATATGTACTTATAAACATGCTTACAACACACGAGAGATGCTATTGCAACATACTATACAACAGACAAGTACTATATTGGAGGCTGCATTTCCAATGAAAGGCACACGCAACACACACACACACACACACACACACACACACACACACACACACACACACCACACACACACACACCACACACACACACACACACACACACACACACACACACACACACACACACACACTCTCTCTCAGCCAGCTTTTTCCCCTCCATTGTCGTGTGTGGGGCTGGCTCTGGGCACACGGGGTCATGAGAAATGTTTGACTTAATCCGTCCCCCGGTCGTCCCCAACACAGCGGCCCTGGGAAGGAAGCTTTGTCTCTGGGTCCCGGCCTCCCAGAACAAAAGGGGGAGGGGGGGGAGCGGGGGGGGGGAGGAGGGTTAAATTGAGTAAAGCATACACGCACCGCCTGCAATTAAGAGCTTACCATCCTCACCTCAACGAACAAGAGGGCGGGCGAGAGAAGAAGGGAGCCAGTGAGAGAGAGAGAGAGAGAGCAAGAGAGAGGTAGGCAGGGAGCAGAAGGGTGTTAAGAGCGACTTGTGAGAATGAAAACATTTGTCGTACGATATTACTTACAGGATGCCGGCGACAAGGCCCCCTTTGTGTGCCTTTCTGTGTGTGTGTGTGTGTGTGTGTGTGTGCACGCGTGTGTGTGTGTGTGTGTGTGTGTGTGTGTGTGTGTGTGTGTGAACTAAAGGTGTGTCGTGTACTATGTGTAAAGTTTCCGGCAATCAACGTCAATTAAGCCACGCAGAAAGGACTGGAGGTGTGTGTCTGTGTGTGTGTGTATGTATGTGGGGGGGATTGTGTGAAGTTTGCGACAATCAACATCAATTACGTCACACAAAAAGGCATGTAATTGTGTGTGTGTGTGTGTGTGTGTGTGTGTGGGAGGGTGTTTTTGTCCTCACACTGTCATCACATATGTCTCACTGTAGGCTCCCCATATGTCAGGACAGAGCGTTGACATCTGCTGTACCGCCGAAGGTGTGAGGAAGAGGAAGAGGCAGGCGATTCTGCAGAGCAGGCAGGAGTGACGAAGGTGGATGAGCGTCTCACATCGCCGACGGTGACTCCTGGTGTTGAATTGATTTTGATTTCGGATCCTCGGTAACCGTGAAATTGTGCCCCGTCGCACTCCTGAATCTAAACTTCCTGAGCCTAAATCTACGCTTCTGAATCTCAACATTCTGAGCCAGAATTAAAACTCCTGAATGTAAACTTTCTGCAATGTAATGTAAACTAAATTTAAACTCCTGAATCTAAACTTTCTGAGCCTAAATCTAAAGTCCTGAATCTAAATGTTTTTAGCAAGTTAGCTTTGTGATTATTTAGTCTAATTCCACCAAATGCACACAATATATTTGATGTGACAGAACATGTTGCTCGTCTGATTTGTCTCTCCAGTGAAGTGTGAGAAATATCAAATCACATTTGATGTCACAGACTCAAATGTTAAGTCAACATAAATGTTACATGCATGGCCTTTCTAGGTGTGTGTGTGAGTTCAGGCGTGTGTGTTCATCCCACAGCGTGTGAGTGAGTGTGTGTGTGTGTGTGTGTGTGTGTGTGTGTGTGTGTGTGTGTGTGTGTGTGTCACGGTGTGTGTGTGTGTGTGTGTGTGTGTGTGTGTGTGTGTGTGTGTGTGTGTGTGTGTGTGTGTGTGTGTGTGTGTGTGTGGCGTCCTGTGGTGTGTGTGTGTGTCAGCCCGTGGTGTGTGTGTGTGTGTGTGTGTGTGTGTGTGTGTGTGTGTGTGTGTGTGTGTGTGTCTGTGGTGCTGGATCATTTATAAGCCCACAGCGAATGCAGCCATGCAGGTACCCCACACCCCCCCCCACCCCACCCCACCTAACCCACCCATGGGCCCCCTGAGAGAGCCTGCGGTGGGTGGGTGGCAGCGCCCGTCTCTCCAGGGGCCGGTAGGATGTAGGCTCAGCCAGGCGTGTGATTCCCACTCTCAGAGACGCACCGCCGACACAGAAAGGTAAATATAGTATATAGAAGGAGAGGGCAGCACGGGGATAGGGGACCGAGCTAGCACCACCACCACCGAGTTAGTACCACCACCAGCACCACCACCACCACCACCGAGCTAGCACCACCACCACCACCACCGAGCTAGTACCACCACCAGCACCACCACCACCGAGCTAGCACCACCACCACCGAGCTAGTACCACCACCAGCACCACCAGCACCACCGCCGAGCTAGCACCACCACCACCACCACCGAGCTAGCACCACCACCGCACCACCACCACCGAGCTAGCACCACCACCACCACCACCACCGAGCTAGTACCACCAGCACCACCACCACCACCACCGAGCTAGTACCACCACCAGCACCACCCACCACCGAGCTAGCACCACCACCACCACCACCGAGCTAGTCCACCACCACCACTAGCACCACCACCACCACCGAGCTAGACACCACCACCACCACCACCACAGCCTAGCCACCACCACCACCACAGCGACCACCCACCACCACCACCGAGCTAGTACCACCACCACCACCACCGAGCTAGCACCACCACCACACCGAGCTAGCACCACCACCACAGCTAGCCACCACCACCACCACCGAGCTAGACCACCACCACCGAGCTAGCACCACCACCACCACCGAGCTAGCACCACCACCACCACCACCGAGCTAGTACCACCACCACCACCACCACCGAGCTAGCACCACCACCATCACCGAGCTAGCACCACCACCACCATCACCGAGCTAGCACCACCACCACCAAGCTACGGAATGTGCAACAGAACAATACAAATATCACAAATATCACAAATATCACAAATTGAATAGGAGGGATCAGAAGCAGAATACCCACACTATTTACAGACTTTATAGCAAAAGGAATGAGAAATATAACCGAATAAGCATATAAACAGCAGGGCATATAAACAACAAGGCAACATAAAAACCAAAGATAAAAATGAAAAAAGAAGGGTTAGAAATAGGGCTTTTCAATTCCGTAATCAAGTCATGAATTAATTCAAGTAATGCAAAAATAAAGTGACTGAATGCATGCGGCCTTATAGCTGAAAATCATTTTAAGATTGTTAAAAACGTCTTCCCAGTGCAACTCCACCCCGACCCCCCAAACCACGACTCAAATGAAAACAGCAATGAGTCACGGCACTTATTATGGGGGGGGGGGGACAGGTTATTGGTTCAGGTTACTTTTCCTTTACACATGCTTCCTCACTCAGGGGTGCTGATGGGTCACTCTTTCTCCTAATTATGATCAAATTACCCACCCAACCCCCCCCTAGCTCTCCCTCCTCAGGCTGAAACACTGTGTCGCATTCAGAGTAAATGAGCTGAGGTAATGAGTCCATTGTGTACCAGCGTCTCCTTCCCACTGATGCTAGCGTTACATACGGGCGGGGGCTAAAGTCATCCGAAGCTCGTCGGAAAATTACAACATTGCCGCGTCTCTCCCGCCGCCCGCCAACAATATTGACTTATACTTATACTTTTCTTTTAAACTCACTCACAAGTAGCCTACCGGAGTTATAGGCTTCCTTCAGATTATGAATTACAACTTTAGTTGTGTAATTCATTGCATTGCAATGCATGTGTGTGTTGGGGTGTGTGTGTGTGGGTGTGTGTGTTCTCTGAGCTCCTCACCTTTGCTCATTGGTGTATATCTCTTCTATTTTTATATCTCTCTAGCACTTTCTGTGTTTAATCTGGATTAAATTGGGTTATATTTTCTTATCTATGTTTGCTCTATCTCGGCACAACACATTGTATGATATTGTATTTTAAGATAAGATAAGATAAGACGTTATTGATCCTGAAGGATCAAGGATCTTCTTGTGCCAGAAGTTGCATAGCAATAGAATAATAAACAAGGGAAATACAACAGTAGAATAATGAGAGGTAAAAAAAAATACAATAAAATAACAGATTTACAAATTTACAGTAAGTCTTTTGTGTCTTTTGTGAAGCCCCTTGTGACTCAAGTTAACAAATAGCATTATTATTTTATCTAGGCTTGTGTCATCATTGTTGCCATTGTCGTCAATTATTATTTAACTGCTCATAATAATTGACGACATCGTGACGTCACATGATGACCTCAGCTGCGCTAATTGCGTTGCAGCTGCGACCCCGGGTGGTGAGCGTCACGTGGCCACCAGAGGGCGCCACACACCCGCCAACACCAGGAGAAGCCACACATTTAAACAATCAAATCATTGCAACATAAGATATTACAAATAAAGAATCGTAGCTCAACGTGTTGTTTTAGGATTACATATTATTTGTTTGGGGATTACTTATTCAGGTAAGTTTTTGGGGATACATTTTCATGGTTACTTCTTTTTTGGGGTTTTTTAACCCTGCAGCTCTTGTCTGCTGCTCCACAGGGATCATATTTAGGCCAGAGGTTTTATTTGACATAACAATTGACATTACAGCATTAAGCTTAAACGTTAGATCAGGCTTCGATGGAGTCAAACATGAGGGTTGTTCAGTAAGATCCAAATAATGTTGAGTCTTTACGAGTGAGTGTGTTTAAATAGGCCTGCAACCACCTGTGACCTGAAGCATGCTGTTTGCTATGCATGTAATCAGCCAGCTGGCTTGTATAATGGGACCATTGTGATCACACAATGTTTTCCACGTTTTCCGCAGTACAATGTCTCTGCTATCCTCATCAATTATTAGCTACCTTTTGCTTTGCTGATCCCACTGGGGGTTTTTTTAATCCGTGTTTGTTTGTTAGCAGCAAACTTTAATGTTGTCTTCTTCTGTCTTCGCTGAGGGATACATTAGTCAAGCAACTTTCAACACCTAGGGAACATTAGTCAGGTAACTTTCACACCTAGGGGAAGATTAGTCAAGTAACTTCACACCTAGGGAACATTAGTCAGGTCATTTTCACACCCTTGCCGTGATACAAATTTCCTCATGGTCACCATCATCATCGTGATACAGACACAGCCACCAAAATCAAGTTATATATTTGTCTCATTTGCAATAATACAATTATCAATTAATTCATTAGATTCAGATTTCATATTCACAGGTGGAGGCCAGTTGGTCTCGGTCAGTTGCTGGTGTTTTTGGCGCCCTCCTAGAGGTCGGCGGATAATCTGCATGGACGTAGATGACAGCTCTGTGGTGTGTAGATCATGCAAGAGTTGTGAACTATATTCATGTGGATTAATATATTAATCTATTAATGTATTGATTCGTTTAGTTGAGGGAGGAAGAGCAAAAATTAATTCTTTCATTCAGAAATAAAAACATTACATAATCTTTTACGATTCAACGCAGGTTGAGATACAGGGGTCAAAACTCGCCTGACACAACAATAAACTATAACCATTTATTGTCGATTCCACTCCAGCAGAACGACACAATGATTTTATTGACAAACAGCAGGTTGATTAGGTAAGTTTATTTAGCAGATAACTCAGCACCTCCCTGCAATGGCGTTGTGCTGTACTTTTGAAGTGTCATGTCATACTTTATGGCTGTATGATCTTGTTGTGCAATTGCGCGTTGCATAACAGTTGAAAAGTAATATATATGCTCACTTTCTTTGTAAAAATCTACAACACTATGCACACAAAACCATTCAAAATAATCCTTTAGTGGCCTGAAATTCCCATTTTTTTTGCATCTTTATATCATCATGTATCCTACAGGACCCAAAAGCACATCTTTTATTCTGATGCAACTCCTGCATTGTGAGATAAGTCGTGAGTAGTGACGTCTCCTTGAACTCTGACCTGTGTGTCTATATGTTTCGTCTAGACTCTGCGTTGAATTGAAGTCAAAACCAACAAAACCTTGCACCTTGCCAAGTGTGAGCGGTGGCGGTAACGGTGAACTTCCATAACCCCGGCCTCAAAATGTTCTCGCCGTCATCTGTATCGGCGAAAACCCCGATCCGTGATGCCAACATCACGATCTGGATCTCTCTCTGCCAACTGGAGATTTCAGCGTTGTGTCATGGATCCTTCTAGCGGTGGGGGTCGGGGTGGTCGGGGGGGTGGGTCAAGGGTCAGGGGGGGCTAGAATTGTTGCAGTGTCGAGATAAATGAGTTCCCGAGGTGTGGACAATGTATTCAGTATATTCCCCCCCACCCCCCCCCCCACACACATGCACACACACACACACACACACACACACACACACACACACACACACACACACACACAATGCCTTGCGCCTGGCTCTGCGGCCCAAGAATGCGGTCACAGAGGGTCTTTGTGAGGATCAGGTCGTTAACGGCAAGACACCGACATGTCCCTCGCCCAGAGACAGAGAGAGAGAGAGAGAGAGAGAGAGAGACTACCACTTGTACTTGAGGTCCACTGTCTGCAGTATTGGTCATGCAGAAGGTTGCGTGTTCTTGGAGACGCAGCTCTCTTTCTCTCTCTGCACAGACAATCCTGCAGCACACGTAACGCGCAACCAATCAAGACAGAGGTTGAACTGGAGAGTAAGTCCCCAAGTAATTGTCAGTCTGGTCATACAACTAGCTGTGTGTGTGTGTGTGTGTGTGTGTGTGTGTGTGTGTGTGTGTGTGTGTGTGTGTGTGTGTGTGTGTGTGTGTGTGTGTGTGTGTGAGTGTGTGCGCGTGTGTGTGTGCGCATAAGCTCACTTGTAGGTGGACAGACAGACAGACACACAGACACACAGACAGAGGCCTGGTTGGGCGAATGCCATGGGACCGCCATTCAGACCATGCCACCCCATGCCCACACATACCGCCCCCCCGCCCGAGCAAAACAGTGCTGACAGTGTTTGTACTGGGTTGGGGTCACCGGGGGCAGCAGGGGTGTAGGGGGTGAGCCGGAGTGAGGGGGCGTGGGGACGTGGGGGCGTGGCATGGTGGGGTTGCGTGGTGTGGGGTGGTGTGTGTGTGTGAGTGTGTGAGCCATCAGCCTACATTTTAAACGTCCACATCAGCACACAGACAATCAGCAGTGAGATAAGGGTTGGGGGGGGGGGGGGGGGGGTGGGTGGGTGGTGCACGACGAGATCACACGGAGGAGGGGCCGTGTGTGTGTGTGTGTGTGTGTGTGTGTGTGTGTGTGTGTGGGGGGGGGGGGGGTGGGGGGTTGGTTGGAGGGATGACTAATAACCGTGCCAAGGGGGGCGGGACTATGTATATTTGTAGATTGTGTGTGTGTGTGTGTGTGTGTGTGTGTGTGTGTGTGCGTGTGTGTCACGCATCGCGCGTGTGTGTGTGTATATATATACCGAGGGTGGAACCCGAACAGGCCATCGTGGTCATTCACTCATCACCGACGCACCGCACTTGCCTCTCTCGCCCGCCCCTCTCTCTGCTACAGACATGGCGTTCAACGGAACCTGGAAGGTGGAGCGCAGTGAGAACTACGACAAGTTCATGGAACAGATGGGTAGGTAGTGCACCGGCCTGTGCTGCACGTGTGTGTGTGTGTGTGTGTGTGTGTGTGTGTGTGTGTGTGTGTGTGTGTGTGTGTGTGTGTGCGTGTGCCTTTCATTGGAAATGCAGCCTCCAATATAGTACTTGTCTGTTGTATAGTATGTTGCAATAGCATCTCTCGTGTGTTGTAAGCATGTTTATAAGTACATATATATATATATATATATATATGTGTTGTAGGACCCATGTTCACAGGGATGTTGGAGGTGTTGCATACAGACATCATTCCAGGTTTAAGAGCAACTGCCGCTTAATTTAAGAGCGTGTCAACGAAGGAACAACGGCAGGCCTGCAGTGAGGTAGTTGCCGCATGGAAAGTATTTTGAGAAATACTTTTGCAGGGGCGGCAGGATCTGGCTGCATTATCATTGGACGTGGACATGTAGCCTACGTCAATGTCACAAACATTTAATGCGGCACAAAACGTTCCAAATGTTCACAGTAGTTTGTTTGAGACTCATGGTCAATGGATTGCATTGATATGATTTGCAGATAATGATTTACAGTATTGCCTCACGTTCACCCGTTCGTACACCGACGGCGGTGCCAACCATGCAAGGTCACAACCATGCAAGGTCACAACCAACACGTCAGGAGCAGTTAGGGTTAGCTGGTGTCTTGTTCAGGAACACCTTGACACTTAGCTAGGAGGCGGAGCCCGGGGATCGAACCAGATACCTTCCGGTTGCCAGAAAACCGCTCTTACCTCCTGAGCTACCGCAACCCAGACTAGATTAGGAACAGTTGGTGTCAAAAACGAGGTCAGAACTTCCTGAACTCTGAACCCAAAAAGCACAGAGGTGTGAGGTGTGACCCCCCCTTGTGTTATCTTCTTCCCCCGCAGGCGTCAACGTGGTGAAGAGGAAGCTGGCGGAGCACGACAACCTGAAGGTGGTCATCGAGCAGTCCGGCGACAAGTTCCACATCAAGGAGTCCAGCACCTTCCGCACCAAGGACATCGACTTCTGCCTGGGCATGCAGTTCGACTACGCCCTGGCTGACGGCACCGAAGTCTCCGTGAGTGTCACAGAGACTGAAAAGTTGTTGTTGAAAGAGTTTGCGTGTAATGCGTTCAGTTTGATCTCTTAGCCACGCATGTGTGGAAACCCAATAGCAAAAAACACAAGTGACACCAAAAGGCAATACTCTGTATCGGCCGAACAATCCCATCGGATTCTGAAAAAAAAAGACTGCTGGGAAAACAAAGGGACGCACACCTTTCTTTGTCTGATTGACTAATCACTTTATCTGCAACCCAGGGAGAGAGAGAGAGGTGAATGCAGAATGCGTCGTCGAGGGTAATTTACTGTGTGTGCTTGGAAACGAGTCACTCATTACGGGACTCACACAATGACTCGTTCACTTCTGCCAACTGTCTCAGCGTAACTAAGTAGCTAGCTCGCGACATAATGCCGTTCATTATGTAGCTAGGGGGGGGGGCGGGGGGCGGGGATAAGGTGTGTCTGTGATATGATGAATAATACCTCTGGATTTATCCTGCAGGGTACATGGGAGCTGGAGGGCGA
Source organism: Coryphaenoides rupestris (assembly GCA_002895965.2). Taxonomy (NCBI): domain Eukaryota; kingdom Metazoa; phylum Chordata; class Actinopteri; order Gadiformes; family Macrouridae; genus Coryphaenoides; species Coryphaenoides rupestris. Next base: position 68,729 of record PIJE02000908.1, on the reverse strand, counting down.
GACCCTGAAGGGCAAGTTCACCAGGAAAGACAACGGCAAGATCCTGACCACCACCAGGGCGGTGATGTGCGGAGAACTTGTGCAGGTCAGCAGGAGACTGTGTGATGTTGTGTTCTACTACTACAGCTATTCATTTGCCATGTGACAATATTATACTCAATCAATCATCAATCCTCATCAATCTTCATTCTGTTGCCTTGGGGGGGGCGTGTCCATTGGAACTTTTCACAGCGACACTGCTCTGCGATTGGTCGGCGTGTGAACATGAAGACGTGAGGTTCGTTCTCATTGGTCGTCTCTTTAATGATGTTTGTTTTTCCTCCGCAGTGCTACAACTACGAGGGCGTGGACGCCAAGAGGTTTTTTTCAAGAAAGCAGTAATGTGGACCGCAAAGGGAAAATTAAAATTTTTTATGGCATACTTTGTCGTGTCTGTGTGTTTTTATTTTGTTTTAACGAGACTAGATCGGCTCAATTGCCATAAAGTGTATTATTGGCCAATTGCTTTTGGATTCCCACATAATCTCATACTATAAAATATCTTAAATTAACAAGTCTTCAGTTTGCAGGCATCCTCTCAATGTCTGGAGAAATGGTTCACACTTATAAATAATATCAACTGATTAATCATTCAGCGGTCGAACACTTAAACAGAGGGAGTTTGTCTCAACAGGAGATGTATTTTGTTTGATTTCACCGCTCAGCTCTGTGTCTGTGGGAAAGTGTTGGCCACACAGTGGGTTGCCCCGGGCAACCGTCCCCAGCCGTCCTAGTAATCTAATTAAAAGACAATTAGGGCCTTCTAGTCTTGCTCAATGTAAAGGAATTTCAGCCAAGAGGCCACCAAGAGCAGAAATGTGGACACACAACACAACACAACACAACGTAACACAACACACCATCGCACTGTTCCCACGGCATGTGAAAAATACGCTGAAAGCATTTGACCAATTAAGATAAAGAGCCTGTTTTAGATGAAACATTCCACGGCCAGTCTAAAAGAAAGACTTATTGTTTTTGGTGAGATTCTAATATTAGTACAATGAATGAATAAACTTTTCATTTCTTTTATTTCTTTATTTTTACTATTTCTCAGCTGAGCCTAACTGTCCAATGATTACATTAACTGATATGAGGGGGTTCTTATGCAACAGAGAGACACACTGTTCTCGTTCTGTGTATTTTACTACATATCACTGATATGTCATAAATCACTTTTGGCCCATAATAATCTGGCCGGTAAAGCCCTTTGAGATTGTCTTGTGATTAAGGGCTATACAAATAAAATGTAATTGAATTGAATTCTATTGAATATGATAGGCTATCAGTTGTGGAGTGTGTGTGTGTGTGTGTCTGTGTGTGTGTGTGTGTGTGTGTGTGTGTGTGTGCACGCGTGTGTGTGTGTGTGTGTGTGCACGCGCGCATGTGTGTGTGTGTGTGTGTCTGTGCGTGTGTGTGTAGCGTGTGTGTGTGTGTGTGTGTGTGGTTTGGTCTGTGCATGTGGTTTCTTGGACTTACAATTCATATCAAGCCTTAGCGATATGTTTTTCTTATCGACATGATGACAACACAGTCTCGTGGCGTCTTGTGAAATCACGCACGGGACGAATTAAAATGCTCTCACATGATTGCGTCCTTGGATAGAGACAGAGACAAAGCAGTGCATTCATTCATTCAAGGTCGCCACAAGGTTGAATGGAAAATAACAGCAGCATTTTACTGAACGTTAATATGCACAGAGGTCACCTAAATTACATGATTTGGCTAAATTAGATGACAAAATAATGTGTATTAGTCTGTATAAACGTAGGCTACCAGTTGCCAGAGCACAGTGAATCCCCATTATCTCAATTGAACTACAAGACAACCAGACAGACAGACAGACAAACAGACAGACAGACAAACAGACAGACAGACAGAGCGCCCCTCGATCACCCCCAATAGAGCAGCAGGTACCTTGTCATGGTTTTATAAACCACATGTGATCAAGGAGATTGCACGTTAGATTGAAAGGAAAATGTAACCATGTCTTACGCCAAGTGTGCCAAAGCTGACCTGTAAGTTTTGGAAGAGATAAGACGAAGAAGATAGAAGAAGATCAGATAAAGCTGACAGCCAAGAGCTCTGAGAGAAAAAAAGTATTAAGGGGATCAAATGATTTGTATAGAATGCATGATTGCAGGGAGCAGAAACGTATGGATGTTTTAAGATAAATGTTAACATGTCCCAAGAAGAAGGCAATCAGTTAAAGAACAATTTTCTTGAAAATACAATGGAGACGCATGTGTAGTATCGTGCTTCGGCCACACGGTCGCGGTATCCACTTTTGCATTTGGAGAGCAGAATTGATCGATCCAACCAAATAAAATAGAGATGAATTAAATAAATAAATTATGGATCACAATTGTTATGAAGGCTCAGATAAAACGAGATATAATATTAATAATATTAATATGTAATCATATAGATATTTAATAATATTAATATTTATAAGATCAAAAATATTAGTGAATTAGTGAATGACCGAGATATAAAACTATAGGGTCAACATGGGTTTAGATTTACCGAGATTCGGGCGAAGTAACTGAAGGAAACTCAACGTGTAGTTGCAGCACCTCGCCACCGTGGGGTGCTCAAGTCCCGCGTCACGGTTGTACTGTTGAGCACCTTTAAGGAAAACACACAACTTCAAATGAGGTCATAGTGGCGACTACACGACACGAACACTTGCAGGACACAGAGGTGGCAGGACTACATTACAATTGCAACAGTAGATTGCGTAGAATTGCAATTTCATATCAAGCTTACCTATTAAAATACTCTCTGCACCACGTGACTGCTGCAAAACGTGTCAGACAAAGCAAGGCATTGAACTTCGCTTGGGCTTAACTGCACTGACACAGCTAGGCCGCTAGGGGGCGACCTGTAGCTGCTGATCGGTGACCCTACAGCCCTGCCCGCCTGCACCAGTCAACAGTCAAGCACAGTGCATTAACCCAACCCATGTTGTCCAGGTTGAACGAGGTAGGCCAAAAAAACGCCCTAAATAGTCCCCAAGCAAAAGAAAATACCAGTTGTCCTTGTTTTCCCAAGCGCAGGACGACACGCCCCACAACCCTGTTATCTTAATTGAGCTGACGACCAGACAGACAGACAGACAGACAGAGAGGGAATCGATCCCAGCCCTTAGACCCCCTGCACTGTAGAGTCGCCCGGTAAGCTTTTCATGGCATTATAAACCACATTATGGTCAATGGAGATTGCACGTTAGATGTGGCCAGCAGCATCGTCTGCAATGATTTAACCCTTTTCTGAAACTGCATGATTATTGATGAGATAGCAGAAAGTTAAGGCATCATTTGTGTCGCGTTGAGTGAGTTTGTGGGTGTTTTAAGACAGATTTTAAGACCCCGTCTGCCTCAACTCAGACACAGCCAACCGCACATGTTTAAAGACTAAATTAAAGAATAAATTCATGAAGTGACAAAGCTGAGACGGTACTATGTTGTTGCTATGGCCCCGGCAGTTGCAAAGAGCCTTTCGCGTCACAGCAAACATGTCTTATTACGACTACTGTGGTACGAAACGGGCAAGTCAGCTGTGTCCCGCGTTGCTAAGAGACCGCCGTTGCTATGCCAGGACATGCCATGTCAGCAGCCAACACACAGGTGCAGCACCGGGTACTCCAACCTGCCGACGGAGTGGAAGCAAGGTGGGTGGGTGGATGGATGGGTGGGTGGGTGGGTGGATGGTGAATGGGTGGGTGGTGGAAAAGCGGTATGCAGGCCTGCAGGGCAACACCACTCCCTCCCGTGCCCCTGGTCCCCACCTCCCACCTCCCCGCCTCTCGAATAGAAATTGGATACAAAGGAGTGGTCCACGTAGACCTCGGTGGGGGGTGGACACATGGGTTGCTCAGGGCAAGGCAGACTTATGATTAACACACACATGGGCTGTTCCACAACACATAAAACAACACATGACAACAACGTCCTTTGTCCCTTTCAGCCTGGTCCGACCCTCACATCCTAAATGGTTCCTAAATGACCCTGCAACGTTATTTGGAACTGTTTGGCAGAGTTTGAAATCCTGTGGACTAATAATCATCATCATAAGAACAATAATAATAAGAAGAATCATAGTGATAATAATAATATTATCATCATAATCATGATAATAGGCTGAACGGTGCATTTTGTGAGTTTGTGTGTGACTATTCTAAAAACTGACAATGAAGAAGGGGGATTGGGGGAATGTCATAAACCTTCTGAGCAACGATTATGTAATACCAAGTACTAAAAATCCTTCGTCTCATGAGCCTGTGAGAGCGAAACGCACAGGATATTGGAGAGGCCAGATACCATCTCCTCCTGCTGACGTCAACAGCAGCGGCTCCCCAACTTGGTCAGGAGCGATTCTGGGGCGGTATGGAAACACATCCACACACACACACACACACACACAACACACACACACACACACACACACACACACACACACACACACACACAACGGGCGACTAAAGGCTGGAATTAAAAACAATATATCAGCCTTTCGTCGCTGGGCGGCGGTTCACACCTGGGGGACACCTCACCGCACAGGCCTCACCACCAGAGAGGAACACGGAGGCAGGTTGCAGCCTGAAACATGCGTGTGTGTGTGTGGTGTTGTTTATGAGGTTGTAGGGGGGGGGGGGGGGGTGTCCAGCATACCACAGCACACAATCGAGACGGGACGGGCGGCGACACCTCTTTAATGGGCCCCGTCGAGGGGGGACTAACGCCATTAAAACGTGTGGCTGGTTGTCCCGGCCTGGGCTGTGCTGTGCTGTGCTGTGCGTGGCGCTGTCCGTATACGCACACACACACAACACACACACACACACGCTCACACACACTCGTGGTTGTCTCCTACATTCTCGCATACGCTGCGCAGTCACATACGCATCTCCTCGCCCACACTGTCACCGATACTTGCATTGTGTGTCTGTGAGTCTGTGTGTGTGTGTGTCTGTGAGTCTGTGTGTGTGAGACTATGTGTGTGTGTCTGTCTGTGTGTGTGTGTGTGTGTGTGACTATGTGTGTGTGTGAGACTATGTGTGTGTGTGTGTGTGTGTGAGTGTGTGAGAGTCTGTGTGTGTGTGAGTCGGAGTCTGTGTGTGTGTGTGTGTGTGGTGTGTGTGAGCTATGTGTGTTGTGTGTGTTGTGTGTGGTGTGTGTGTTGAGTGGTGTAAGAGTCTGTGTGTGTGTGAGTCGGAGTGTGGTGGTGTGTGTGTGTGTGTGTGTGTGTGTGGGGTGGGGAGAGTGACGGAACAGACTACATCTCTACTCCCCCCCCCCCCACCTCCACCGCCCTCCCACAGTGAGTGACAGCCAGTGTGGAGGATATGAGACTAAATTCTCTCCACACAGGTCTCCTCTGGGCCCCACATGAGCAGCCCTGGCTTATCCACCCCCCCCCCCCTGCCCCCTCTCTCCTGGGTCGGTCGGCTATTCTTGAGTCAGAAGCTCCCCTGGTAGCCCAACAGCACGGCTTCCTGGAGGAAGTGTGATTCAAATGGCCTGGAAGGGCACCGCAGAGTCATCGCGTATGAGGCGATTCCACTTAAAGGGCCCCCATTTTATTTTAACCAGCAGGTGTGAGCCGTTATTCGCATGTTCCCGACCCGGTCATGTGACTGAAGCTGTCGCGGTGACATCACAAGTGGGAGTGTCCACCAAAGATGGATGATGACGAGATCATACATTTGGGTGGACGCTCCCACTTGTGATGTCACTATGTCACACCCGGTGGTAAAATAGGGGTCCTTACATTTTTTGGTTATTCACAAGAAAGCTCTTTTAGAGGAGTGCTAATTCTAATGCTAATCGTCCTCATTGTCTTTCATTCTTTTGTTGATATACGTGTATATATATATATTTTTTTAAATATATACATATGTATAAATATTAGGCTCAAGGTTGGCAAGTATGGGGACAAAACTGATCCAGACACACAGGGTTGACGTCAATCTTTAATGGCTAAAAACCTGAAAAGTATCCATTTTCCTATTTTTTTCTTCATCTATTTTCATAAAAACCTCATTTCGATCAATTTTTTTTTTGGTTTCAAACAAAACAACCCTCTGAAATACGACCTCCATACAGCGGCTACAATAATTAAATATCAACAGTAACTGTAAGGCAAACGACGCAAATGAAAAATTAACAGAACACACACACACACACACACACACGCACACACGCACACACATGCGGTGAACATGCACAGAACACGCCAAACAGCAAAAAATAAACAAAAAAAACAAAACTAAAATCAGGATAATCAGGAGTATAATTTTTTTCCGTTTATCGAAAGAAATCACGAAGATCTGTCCGTCATATGTCGTCCTTTGTGGCGAGGATGGAGAGACCCTCGATGTCTCTGAGGACATGTCCCCCCCACACACACACACACACACACACACACCGGCCGTCCCCCCCTGCTGAGTTTCACAGTGAATTTATCTCGGAAAAAACAGTGTTTTGCGTATATATCAAATATATTTAAAAATGTCTTCGAGTAAAAACGCACACACACACACACACAAAAAAAAACCCCAACACAGGAAGTCGTCAAAACAGATGAATATACAATCAAACGTACGTTAATACTTCATAATTATTGAATTATATGTTGGACATGGTTTTCGGGTTTTTTGAAACAGGATATCCGTCCGGCACACTCACACACACACACACACACAGACACACACACACACAACACCACACAGACACAGACACACAGACACAGACACACACACAAACACACAGACACATACACAGGAATTTGAAAGAAAATTTGCATTGGGATCAAAAAGCAAAACATGTCCAAAACCCACTATAGGTTGATATGATGTTCACACTCATATATAATCATATCTAACCACAAACACTGAGTACGACCATTCAGTTATTTTACACAATGCTTTTTTAAGATATGACAAGTTGGATTATGGGTTGTACAGTATTCACCGTAGTAGCTGTACGTCACTGTGGAAAGTGACATACATTTCTATCTGATAGTAAAATCACAGGAGACCATATTCATATTAACAAATGCAGATTTCAACCTAGAAATGTCAAATAAATAGGCAAATATGAATCTTATTGCAGGCCAAAAAAAAAAAGGAAGATTAAAAACAATATATATTTTCACACTTCGATCCTTACTACAGTACCTACGTTCATATTTTACAAGAACAGGCAACATGAATCACATTGGCTCCCTAAAAATAGATAAAAGACGAGAGACAATAAAAGAAATCTGATATAAAGATGGTTTTTTTTTTTTGGCCCGGCGCCTCTTTTTGTGACACCAAAAAAAAAAAGACACAGACGTGAAACCAAAGCACACATACTGTGTATATGATGCCACACTCCATACGAATTCAAATGGTAAGGAGGACAAAAGCAATCAAAAGAAAAGGGAATAATTCCAATGGTCTACACTATCTCTCTCCAGTGTACGAGGAACAAGGAGACGTTTCCTTTGGTCTTTTCTCGTTGTCTGTGTGTGTGTGTGTGTGTGTGTGGTGTGTGTGTGTGTGTGTGTGTGTGTGTGTGTTGTGTGGTCGCTTGAGTGTTTCCTAATTATAGCGGGGTCCTTTGCTTTACCCTCCGTAACACGCTGTCTCCCTCTCTCTCTCTGGGGGCCATTTTAACCACCGCTTTACTTCCTGGGTGGTTTTTACCCGACGACGGCCTTGATGTCATGAGCGCCCCTTTTTCTTTTTTTTTTATTCGCTTTTATTTATTTGGAGTAAAAGATAAGATGCTAAATGTCTGTTTCGCTGACAGATTGGTGCGGTGGTGGTGGTGGTGGTGGTGGGGGGAGGGTGGGGGTTGTTTTTGGCCGCATTTGTCTGTTATTTTGGATTAATAGTTTCAAAAAACCCGAAGCAGACACAAATCACCTGTTGGATGATGTAAGGTCATCACGTGGAAGAAGAGGATGACGTTTCAGTGGGTTTGGCTTCGTCGGTTGACAAAAAGACAGCTCGCGGTGAACAAGGGACGGGTGGGGGCAGTGGGGGGCGGTGGGGGGGCGGTGCCAAACGTAAATGTACAATGGGATTAAAACGCCATCGAAGAAAGACAAAACTGCTTTGGTATTGCAACTGTCCATTTTTTTTTTTCTATAATGGCACCAACGTGGGATCGAGGAGGGAGGGGGACGATAGCCCAAAACAAAAATAAAAGTAGGAAAGTTTGAGGTCTACAAACGGGTTCCTCACACACTTCAGCACGACATTAATCAATCAATCGACAATTTCAAACATTGGCTTGATTACAAAAATACCTTTTTTGTATTTCTTTAAAATATCTAAAAATGTACAGCATTGTTGTTTGTTGGTTTTTTTTGTCTTTTTTTCTTTTCCAAAGTCATGCGTCAACATGTATTCCATAA
>PIJE02000908.1:42781-55281 GCA_002895965.2 Coryphaenoides rupestris | reverse complement strand
AAGGAAGGAGGGAGGGAAGGAAGGAGGGAGGGAAGGAAGGAGGGAGGGAGGGAGGGAGGGAGGGAGGGGAGGGAGGGAGGGAAGGAAGGAGGAGGGAGGGAAGGAAGGAAGGAAGGAAGGAGGGAGGGGAGGGAGGGGAGGGAAGGAAGGAGGGAGGGAAGGAAGGAAGGAAGGAGGGAGGAGGAGGGAGGGGAGAAAGGGAGGGAAGGAAGGAGGGAAGGAGGGAGGGAGAAAGGGAGGGAAGGAAGGAGGGAGGGAAGGAAGAAAGGAGGGAGGAGGGAGGGAGGGAGGGAAGGAAGGAGGGAGGGAGGGAGGGAGAGAGGGGAGGGAAGAGAGGGAAGTAGGGGAGTGGCGGGTGGGTGACCTTTTATTTTGGATCATCCGTCCCAAAAAAATCTAGTCACGGGGGCGTGTCCGCGTTGAGCTGAGCTCCTACAGGTGTGATACCTCTGTCTGTTGGGGGGCTAGCCGGCTAGCGGCGGCGGCGGCTAGCGACTTGCCCCTGCCGTGTAATTTACTTGTTATAAATACTGATGGTTTAATTGGATATGCGAGTCTCTGCGATAATCTCCACCCCCCCCCCCCCCGCGCCGCCCACCGGACGTCGGGGATTGTTGTTGTTTATGACCGGGGTGGGGGGGGGCCGGGGGGGCGGTTGGGGGGGGGGGGGGGGTGAGACCCAGGGCAGCCTGACCGGACAAACGACTTCCTCTCGGTGTGATAGGACGACGAGAGTAATAACAGTTTCCTCTCAGAGCCCCCCCCGCCACCCCGCCATACTCCCTTCCTGTCTGAAGCAACCGAGAAATCCCCCCTTCGCAACGAAAGCAAAAGAATATCAAGGGAAACAGATGCTGAAGATGGTGAAAGAAATTAAACAAAACACTGTATTTGTCACGGTGTCAGCCGCAGCATTGCCCAAGAACAGACGAGAGGCAAGGTCAGACAAACACTGCAAGAAGGATCCTGCTCAGACAAAGACGAAGACAAATACTTTGAGTTTTTTACGGCCGTCTACTACGCAACGCAGCGCCCCGTGTCGTTCACCCTACGTCTGACACGGGAGAGCTCGTGGTGGAGAGAGCCCGGTTTCACGGTTTTTTCTTTGTCCCCGTTTGCGGCAAACACCGAAATCCTACACCGTCCGTCGCAAAGTCACCAACAAACACAAAGCGGTGTTTTCGCGCGCGCGTCTCGAGGCTGAACGTCGACGTTTTAGCCGCGGTCGAACAATATATTTTGTTTTTATTTGTGTCCGGTTAATTTCTTTTTATTTTGTTCTCATTGTGTGCATTGTACAGCACCTTGTAACCCTGGTTTTGAAAGGGTGCTTTATAAATAAATGTACTTACTGACTGACTTACTTACTTACTATCTCACCCCTGTCTAAATAGACCAGCCAATGCCGCGGGGGTTAAGGAGATGGCGCTATCAGGCTTGCACCAATTGACAGTGTCCTCCCCCCTCACCCGCCTCCCTCCCTCCCTCCTCCTGTCTGAAGAACCCTGGACAGGAAAAAACATGTTCCCTCCAGCCCTGGGGGAGGCAACGTGGGGGAGGGAGGGAGGAGGGAGGAGACGGGAGGGAGGGAGGAGGAGGGGGGAGGAGGGTGAGGGGGGAGGACACTGTCAATTGGTGCAAGCCTGATAGCGCCATCTCCTTAACCCCCGCGGCATTGGCTGGTCTATTTAGACAGGGGTGAGATAGTAAGTAAGTAAGTCAGTAAGTACATTTATTTATAAAATCCCTTTCAAAACCAGGGTGACAAGGTGCTGTACAATGCACACAATGAGAACAAAGTACAAAGTTAAAATACCGGAGATAACAATCTAAAAACAAAATATATTGTTCGACCGCGGCTAAAACGTCGACGTTCAGCCTCGAGACGCGCGCGCGAAAACACCGCTTTGTGTTTGTTGGTGACTTTGCGACGGACGGTGTAGGATTTCGGTGTTTGCCGCAAACGGGGACAAAGAAAAAAACGTGAAACCGGGCTCTCTCCACCACGAGCTCTCCCGTGTCAGACGTAGGGTGAACGACACGGGGCGCTGCGTTGCGTAGTAGACGGCCGTAAAAAACTCAAAGTATTTGTCTTCGTCTTTGTCTGAGCAGGATCCTTCTTGCAGTGTTTGTCTGACCTTGCCTCTCGTCTGTTCTTGGGCAATGCTGCGGCTGACACCGTGACAAATACAGTGTTTTGTTTAATTTCTTTCACCATCTTCAGCATCTGTTTCCCTTGATATTCTTTTGCTTTCGTTGCGAAGGGGGGATTTCTCGGTTGCTTCAGACAGGAAGGGAGTATGGCGGGGTGGCGGGGGGGGCTCTGAGAGGAAACTGTTATTACTCTCGTCGTCCTATCACACCGAGAGGAAGTCGTTTGTCCGGTCAGGCTGCCCTGGTCTCACCCCCCCCCCCCCCCCGCCCCCCCCCCCCCCCCCCCCCCCACCCCGGTCATAAACAACAACATCCCCGACGTCCGAGGGGGGGGGGAGGGGGGTGGGGGGGGGGGGGGGATATTTTGTGACTGGCGCCGGGTGCGCCTACACACACACACACACACACACACATACATACACACATACACATGCACACTGACACACATACACATACACAAACACATGCACAATCACACACACACAGACACATACAAAAACACGCACACACACACACACACACAGACACATACAAAAACTCACACACACACACACAGACACACGCGCAGACACACACACATACACACACACACACATACAAATGCACACACATACAAATGCACACACAAATACACGCACGCACACACACACACATAAACACACACACATAAACACATGCATGCACGCACAAGCACAGAGACACACATGGATACACACGAGGGTAAGCAAAGAAGAGGCACACACACACACAGACATATACACGCACGCACACACACACACACACACACACACACACACACACACACACACACACACACAGACTGTAAGGAGATTTCCCTGGTGTTGTGGTGGTTGGGAGTGTTGTTGTCTGTGCTGCTCGCGCAACACCACCACTGTTCTGTCTGATCACAGGCCCTGCATTCTGTTTCCACCGTCTACGTAAACGTCCATTTTAACTAACATTTGCCAAAATCTTACTGGGTACTGGTGCAAATCACTGGGTACTGGTGCAAATCACTGGGTACTGGTGCAAATCAACAGAGTTTATTTTTGGGGGTTTTCGTCACTCAATTAATATTGTGTTACGTTGACCAAATCGGCGGTAAGCATCTTAACAGGAGAAATATCAAATATCAGAATAACAACAATCATTATTTACCGACGAAGATCATTCCCTGCAGTTCGTAGCAATCAAATAAAGATGCGATCATTTTGTTCTTGTCTTTCAAGTAAAGATACGTTCCGTTTGTTCTCAGCTATCAACTAAAGATGTTATCTTGTTCCACATACTGTAGCTCCGTCAAACATTACCGCCCTCAAGCATTCGAATGGAACACGAGATGCTGCTGTAATCAGACACTATTTTATTTTATTTTGTTCTATGCCTTTTTTGTTGTGGTTTCCTTGTATTATGATTGCTATGATTGTCTTCACCCTTGCTGAAAAGCACCTTGAGATTTCACTGTATTCTGAAGTGTGCTATATAAATAAAATTCATGATTAATATTATTATTATTATTATTACTATTACTTAACAGGATTAAGTTTGAAATATACCAAGGAGAAGTCACACAACTTCTCCTCCTCGTCTTCTTTGAGGCCGGGTTCATAAACAGCCAACACCAGGAACGTTGTAAACTGTTGATACTCGTTTCAAGTGTGTGTGTGGGTGTGTTGGGGGGGGGTGGATGTGACATTGCTACGTCATCATCGCACATATTTTGGCTAGCTGTGTGAAGGGGGGGGGGGTGGGCATTCCTTTTACGACCCCCCACCGTCTCTCTCCCTTACAGTGAGTCTGATACCGAAGGGCTCGGTGCTTGGACTGGGCCCCTACGGACACAAAGGGAAGGAAACGCATTAAGCGGGCCGGGCCGAGGCGGGGCCATAACATCCTCCGTCCTCCGCAACGGTCAGCCATTTTACGCCCTTCAAATTACGCCGCGGCGACTCCCTGGCAACCGCGAGGGCAATAAGCGGGACGCACGGTGCGGTGTAAAAAAAACGGCTCCGGAAAAGTTACGACGCGTTTATTTGACACGATATTATTGGGACCGTAAATAGACAGACGAGAGGCGCACGGCGGCAACAACATGGATCTACCTATATACAGTATATCTCTAGTTTGTATGCAGCGTACTGCCGCAAATCACATTTCCGTGGGGGGAGGGGCGGGGGTCTCTTTTCACCGGAGTTTGGTATCGTGCGGAAAAATAAAGGATCGGAGAGACGGATCCGACGGAGAACATCCCCCAGAGGGCGCCATCGGTGATCGACGACGACAAACCCAACCGCCACTCAAAAGGAACGCAAACCGAAAACAAACCCGAATCCTCCGTCCGCATCGCTCCGACCGGGCGTGTACAACCAATCAGCTCGGGACAGCAGCGCACACACACACACATACTGCACGCACACACACACACATACTGCACGCACACACATACTGCACGCACACACACACACACACACACAGAGGCACACCCCCTCCGGGTTGTGTTGTGTATTCCGTTTGGGTCGCCGGGCTTTGATCTAAACCCGGATCTGAGGGGTAGCAACGACATCAATAGAGAGAGGAGCAGGCGGAGAGCAGCAGTGCCGTACTCGACAGCACACCACACACACACACACACACACACACACCTCACACACACACACACACACACACACACACACACACACCTCACACACACACACACACACACACACACACACACACCTTGTTTTAGATCTCTCCTGCGAGTCACCTCCAGGAGCTGCGTTTAGCTTAGCTCCGTCCGCCTCGTGCCTCCTCCTCGCTACCTCCCTTTCCTCTCCTTTCCTCTCCTTGGCTCCCTTCCTTGTTTACCTCGCGGCCCCCCTTTCCTTCTGACGTCGCCTTCTCCTCCCTCCCTCCCTCCCTCCCTCCCGATGAAAAATGGCGCCATTTCTCATCGTTTTCGGTTGATAGTGGGAAGGCACACGCCAGCTGCGTTTTTATTAATAATACAAATCATTATCATTGGAATAATAAAACAACACATTTATTTGTTGTCGTGCTTTCCAAGATACTTCAAGAGACTTTGCAGCAAGAATGTACGAAAAATCTTCCAACAAAGCGAAATACAGCATTTACAGGAGGCATAGTGTAAGAGCAGTATAGAGGCACACTCAGAGGTTCCTCCACCTTGCACCATGCATTATCTTTCGCATGATCCCCTCCACCCTTGCTCCATCAGTCATGTGCATAGTGTGTCGTAGCGTGCGTGTCTGTGTGTGTGTGTGTGTTGTGTGTGCGTGTCTGTGTGTGTGTGTGTGTGTGTGTGTGTAATGTTACTCACACATATTTCAGCAGAACTGCCTGGACTTCCATCCCTGTGGAGTTCCATCTGCAGGTGGGAGCCAGCGAATCTAGACGCACACACGCACACGCGCACACACCGCACACACACGCACACACACACACACACACACACACACACACAGATTAGTTGGAGTGTACACAGTGTTCATATACGACATAATGTGTGCTCTCTAAACAACCGTATGATACAGTATGTGTCCTCGCCCAACACGGTCCAATTATGTCCAAATATTCCTTGCTGTGTGCGTGTGTGTGTGTGTGTGTGTGTGTTGTGTGTGTGTTTGTGTGTGTGGGTTTGTACGCACACTCACACACACACACTCGAGCGTTGACTAAACAAACGCCTAACAAGGCAAAAATCGGCCCCATAAGCTTATTTCAAATTCTGACATCATCAACAAGATTTTGGCCGCGGGTTTCGGCACCCATTACCGAGGGGGGGGGGGAAATTCAACTCGTGTCTGCATTATACATGGAAAATATGTATGATTACTAATGAAGTCTCGTATCAAAGCTAAGCTAAGCCTAGAGACCGCGAAGAATTGAGAAAGGGAAAAAAGGGGGAAAAAAGACAGACACAGAAACCCCGTAGCCATGCTTGAGGCTTTGATTTTTCAAAATAAAAGTGGTGGTGAAGGTGGTGGTGGTGGTGGTGGTGGTGGTGGTGTTGGTGGCGCGGAGGTGGTGGCGGCGGTGTGGTGGGGAATCTGTGCGAGCGGGAGCCTAATTAACGAACCACAAAACCAATCAGGGAGTGAAAGGAAAGGCAGAGAGAGAGAGAGAGAGAGAGAGAGAGAGAGAGAGAGAGAGAGAGAGAGAGAGAGCAGGTAATATTACAGTCAGTCCTATAATAGTCGGGAGACAACTCTGCAAGCAAATGAGGCTCGGGAGAGACGATCTCAATCGATAGCACTCTGCTCCCGCGGTACGTGGGCCATGCATCGCTCCCGTTAGATAATTGGGTCAAAAAAGCAACCCCCCCCAAAAAAAAGAACAAAAAAACACGAATTTTTCGATTCGTTAGAAAAATGGCGCTCAGATCTATTCAGTCGTTTCCACATTTGTATTCTTAACAGCCGATCAAAGCTCTCGGCATCTCAATATCGACAATCGACATCAACGCGTTCGTTCAATCGCGCGGTCGATAGCAAAGCGATGCGCTCATCGTCTTGCAACAACGCTGACTTAATTTGGCCTCGCCGTGACCCTGGAGGGGCGGAAGGGTTTGTTCTGTGTGTACAACCACACTGCGTCCACTAGGCCCTCGCCTTCTTCAAACGTGATCAGTTATTATTTGAGTCCGGATCGCTGATGCGGCAGATATTTGCGTGGCCCCGAGCCGGTAAGTATTTTTTTTTAGCAAATCGAATGACGTCGGTCTCTGAACTCTCTGCGCTGTTAATGAAACCAGAATAACCATTATGATGCTGCGTCGCTCGGCCACGTTTAAGACAGGGAAAATAAATGATAACGATGCCTTGCTGTCGGCCCCACGGCTACATCAGCGACGTCATCGCGCATTTTAAGGGACGGGGGCGATGGCCGTTGCTAAGGGGGCGGGGCGAGGGGAGGGGTGGTGGCTCTGAGGAGTTGGAGGCGGAGTTTGTGGCGCGGGCACGGGCAAAGATGGACGGGGAAGTGGTGATGGTGCAGAGAGAGAGAGAGAGAGACAGAGAGAGACGGAACGAACCGGAGGGGGCGGGGAGAATAGGGGGCGGTTCTGTGGGTGGGTGGGAGGGGCTCAGGGCGGTGGTGGGGGGGGAGGCGGGGGTTTACCTGAGCGTGGAGCGAGGAGGGGTAGGTGAAAGCGGGCGGGAGGGCCGGCGACAGCTCCGCCGGGTACAGTGGGTATGAGGCCCACACGTCCGGGCTGCTGGGGTACAGAGCGGGCACCGTGAGCTCATCTGTGGACAGAGAGAGGAGGAGGAGGGAGGAAGGAGGAGGGAGGGGGAGGAGGGAGGGGGAGTGGGGGGGAGGGGGGGGGGTGAAGGAGAGGTGAGGTGAGGTGAGGCTGGCGCTGGTGGGTGGATGGGCTGTGGGCGGTGTGAAGGAGGGAGGAAAGGCCAGAGGCTGGAGCAGGGTGGTGCTGATAGAGGTGTTGGTGGTGCTGATAGAGGTGTGTTGGTGGTGGTGGTGGTGGTGATGGTGCCCCCCCCCCTCATCTGGGAGTGGCTTCCTCAGTTGGCGGGAGGTGAACAGAAGTCAGACGGTGGTGGTGATGATGACGATAATGATGGTGGTGGTGGTGATGATGATGTGTGGAGGTGTGAGAGAATCATCGTCAAGAGCACACGTTCATTAAAAGCTGTGAAAACACACGTTTCCGCCCTCGCCGCCGCGCCGACCGCCGACATGTAAAAGAATGCAAAAGTTCACTAACTTCAATATCCTGCCGTGTCTGCTTTTTGGAAATTCCTCAGCAACAAGCGGGGCGAAAGAAAAAATAAAAATTAAAGAGGCTGATTTAATCTCAGCGATTTTCTTTATCGGTAAATGACTGCATGTCTCTCTCTCTCCCTCTCTCTCTCTCTCTCTCTCTCTCTCTGCGCTGTTTTCTACGTCATTCGCCCATTAATCGCTTCCTTCCATGTGCCAGCACCGGGGGGCACTGGAACATGCCCGCCCTTTAAATCTCGCCAAAAAAACGGGAGATCCCAGATAACCGGCGTCGGGGTCTTTCCGGAAGAATGCTCGGTCCAAGCAACGAATCAACGACCTACTGGCGATGTTTAACCCCCTCCGCGCGCCCCCGCAACGCCGACAACCGACCGAAGGACGACCAACACGGCTGTACTCGCGCTGGCCGGGGCCAAGTCTGGCAGGCAAACGCAACCACATGAGCTCAACTGTTTGTTTTACAGTTTAAAAGAAAGAAGAAAAAACGAGATATACGGCTGAAGATTTGTCTGGGTAATGTTTTTTCTTCGTGGCTAAAGATTGGTCGATGCGATGTTTTCCGTCGTGAATGATCTCAGTTCGAGGGAAATTGACGGCGACGAAGGGACGCGATCTATCACATTAAAATATGAACTCAAACGCCGTTTCTCGGCCTGTAAACGTCGCGTCGGATTGGATAAAAGCGTCTCCCGAAACCACCGAACGTAATGAAAACACGTGCAATAATACAACACATACCAGCGGGGGGGGAAACATCTGTACGATAAGCTTGTTTGCGTATCGTGCCGTTGGATTATGGAGCAACGCGTGATGTCGCAACGCGCTCAAAGGGGGGGGGGGGGGTCCGCGTTGGCGAAAGTTCATCCCAGGTGGTGGTGGTTGGTGGTGGTGGTGGTTGGTGGTGGTGGTGGTTGGTGGTGTGGGAGGTGGGGGTGTTCTGGCAAGGATTAACGTTAAGCGTTATTAGATTTGGCGAACGGCACGCTCGTGACAGCTCCGCCGAAGCAAGCGGCGCGCGGAGTCAGACGCCGTTATCCCGAAACACCAGCGTCTGCGTTTTTTTTCTTCTTCTTCTTTCTTTCTACGCTCCCCCCGGGATTAATCCCCGTACCCCTCAACGCTCGCGCCCTGAGATCCGCGAGGACAGCTGAGAACCGACACGCAACACTATGTGTAACATGCTAACCCGCCAGGCCCGAGAGGGAGGGTGGGGAGGGGGGGGCGTGGGGGGGCCGATGGGGGGGGGAGGGGGGGTGGTTAGGAGAGAAAAAAACAACACAGAAAAACCCCATCTGGTCCTCCTCGCCTCCCCTCCTCACCTCCTCGCCTCCTCCCCTCCTTCCCTACTCCCTCCCTTTCAGACAGAATTGACAGACAAAACCGAGTTAACAGACAGAGTTCCAGGAGGAAGGAGGGAGGAGGAGAAGGAGGGGATGATGATGTAGGAGGGTGGAGGGTGGAGGGTGGAGGGTGGAGGGTGGTGGTGCTGCTACTCACATGGGTCCCTGCTGATGAACTGGGGCCCCGGGCTCTGCTGGGAGGGCGGGGGGTTGGGGGTGCCCACGAGCTTGTTCTTGGCCATCTTGGTGTTGGCCTTGGCGAACTCCAGCCGCAGAGTCTGGGGAATCTCGGGGTCAAACCGGACCCCCTAGGATCACAACGAGAATGAGGCTCAGATGGGAACTTACAGTACACTGGTGCAGGTCACAAACTCTCCCTCTCTGTCTCTCTCTCTCTCTGTCTCTCTCTCTCTCTCTCTCTCTCTCTGTCTCTCTCTCTCTGTTTCTATCTCTGTCTGTCTCTCTCTCTGTCTCTCTCTCTCTCTGTCTCTCTCTCTCTGTCTCTCTCTCTCTCTGTCTCTCTCTCTCTGTCTCTCTCTCTCTCTCTCTGTCTCTGTCTCTCTCTGTCTCTCTCTCTGTCTCTCTCGCTCTGTCTCTGTCTATGTCTGTCTGTCTCTGTCTGTCTATCTCTATATCTCTGTCTCTGTCCCTCTCTCTCTCTCTGTCTCTGTCTGTCTCTCTCTCTGTCTCTCTCGCTCTGTCTGTTCTCTCTGCTCTGTCTCTCTCTTCTCAATCTCTCACTCTCTAGCTCCCTTACGCTCTCTCCCCCCCCTCCTCTTTCTCTCCCTCCGCTTTCTCTCTCCCCTCCCTCTCTCTCTCCCTCTCTCCCCCCTCTGTCTCTCTCTCTTCCCCCTCCCTCTCTCTCTCTCTCTCTCTCTCTCTCTCCCCTCTCTCTCTCTGTCTCTCTTCTCTCTCTCTCTCTCTCTCTCTCTCTCTCTCTCTCTCTCTCTCTCTCTCTCTCTCTCTCTCCCTCCTCTGTGAATTCTCGGCTCTGATTTGATTTGACCCTCTGGGGCAAACAGATGTGACAGGATTATTTTTGGAATGAGTTAAAGAGACAGATTCTATCACTAATAACTGTGATATATCTTTGTTCTAGAATAGACTACGACTTTTGTGTGAGACGTGTGTGTGAGACGTGTGTGTGTGTGTGTGTGTGTGTGAGATGTTTGTGTGTATGTGTGGCTCTGATCTTTCCAGATGTCGATGCGGTAACGGTCGTAATTGAAACGGTTTGTGTTAATAAAGAAACAAATGAATTGCCTTTATTTGTTATGTCAGTTTAAACCAAATGTGAACGACGACACGTCCTCAAGTGGCAATCTTGGCGCGATTACGTTCGGCCAGCTCGTCGCGCGGCTGTAGTCGCACGTCTGTCTTCTGGAACCAGCGATTAGCGTTTGGGTGAACACATGGCGATCACATACACAACAACACCGCCGCCGCCGCCACCACCACACCACAAGCCCCGCGTCCCGGCCCGGCCACGACCCCAAACTTCTGCGCGCGTAACCTAATATCGTGACCTCCGCTGCCAACCCCCCCCCCCACCGCACCTCCCTCTTTCCTTGGGACACTTCCCCCGGATACCTCGGAAGCATCTTTTCTAGGAAGCAATAACGTCCTCATGAGAATCAAACTAACTCGGTTTGCTAACATTCACTTTATTCGTGTGTTTTTTCTTTTGTCGGAGTGTATTGTTCGGAGAGGAATGTAAACGCTTCTTTGTCGATAGCTGCGTATCTGTTTCCGGGGATTAGAACCAGCAGCAGCTCAAAGAACAGCTTTACCGGCCGCCTAAAACCTCCCTGTCATTAACCTTGTTTGAGAGCCTTTCTTCATAGATAGATATAAACACAACACACACACACACACACACAACACACACAGAGCTTTCAAAATAAATGAAGAGCGGTCCGATCGATAAACAAACACAATTAAATGCTGTTGCGGCTTTAAGTTTTAAGCGTGGATAGAGAGGGAGCGAGGGGGGAGAGAGAGAGGGGGGGAAGAGGAGAGAGGGAGAGAGAGAGAGAGAGAGAGAGGGGGGGAGAGAGAGAGAGGGAGGGGGGGAGACGAGAACGATAGAGAGAGAGAGAGAGAGAGAGAGAGAGAGAGAGAGAGAGAGAGAGAGAGAGAGAGAGAGAGAGAGAGAGAGAGAGAGAGAGAGGGGGGAGAGAGATAGAGAGAGAGAGAGAGAGAGAGGTGGAAGTGGAAGAAGGGGATCTATGATCTGGAGCTCCGGGCTTTGTTGCCGCAGGCCCCGCAGAAAACCTGAGCTGAGACCAGGGAAGGGTGGGGAGGATGGGGAGGGTGGGGAGGGTGGGGAGGTTGGGAGGGTGGGGAGGATGGGAGGGAGGGAGGGCTGGTGGTGGTGGTGGTGGTGGTGGTAGTTCTCATGAAGGGAGGGGGAATTAACTGGGATTCAGTGGGCTCATCACACTCCTCCCAGCCTCCCGGCCCGCCGTGCCTGCCGAGGTATAATAAGTTACGGGGACTGTAATGAGGCCTTGGCTCGGCTGCTCTCTTGTTTTGAACTGCTGTCAGCGAAACCAGGGGGGGGGGGGGGGGAGAGACGGGTTAGGAGTCGAAGGAAGGGGAGAGAGGGGGAGAGAGAGGGGGAGGAGACCGGAAGAATTTATAGCTTATCTTGCAGATGTGTGCTGGATATTCTTGTTTTGTTTAGGATTTTTTTTTTTTGGGTCTGTCTTCTCACTAATGCTGCACAGCCTCGGAGAGTACGAGTGATGGCGGGTTTGAATAATAATAATAATAATAATAATAATAATAATGCAAATCTTGACGCCCAGCGGCCGAGGTAAACCTGTGTTTTTAGTCCGTCGTGTTTTGGAGTTTTAAGCGGGAAATATATATCGTTCTCCCACAAACCCCCCCACCCCCCCCCCCCCCCCCCTCTCCACCTGGACGCCTTTGGTTCTCAATCCTCGTGTCTCATCTCTTCTCCCCACATTTCAATATGCAGATAGATGTGTTGCCTGGCTTATCTCCATAGGAACCCACGGGACACCCCAGCCCCCCTTTTTTGTTCCATGAAAACAAGCGCGTTGTACAATTCTCAGGCCCCACTGAGCGATTCCACAGCATCACAACAGAATATATACGCTCGGTGCACAACAACAACACCAACAACAACAACACCACAACACCACCGTGATCATTTCCATTTTCCGACTCTTCCCTCTCTACTCTCCCTCTGTCTACCTTTGAGGAACACCGCAAGTCACTGGTTTAAAAATATTTTTTATG
>PIJE02000908.1:0-40000 GCA_002895965.2 Coryphaenoides rupestris | reverse complement strand
ACATCAACAAACAACGGCAGGGAATCGAGTCGTTTCAGGCGGCGTTTGGACTCTCGGCCCAAAATAATGTGCTTTTAGCGGCGGAGGCGAGAGCGCAGTTACAGTGAATAACGGCGTACGAACCGCTGCCCGCGTCACGGCTCACCGAGATAATGGCCGTGACGTGACTTAGTCGTCTGCCCCAGCGGTTGCCATTGAAAGCCGTGGATCTTAATGATAATAATAATAAGGAGGAGGAGGAGGAGGTATGCCACGCCCAGCGGTCTGCCTGCTTCCCATATGGCTTTTATAAAGAGGGCTCCTCTGACCTCCGACCCCGCGCCGTGTTAAGTCACGTTCGGTTATGCCCGGTGTTGATCCTCGTACCGCATTGCGATGGGATCTATTACTTATCGGGGGCCCCCCCGTTATTTAAATGGACTCACTGGGGCCCACATCGAGTTCACGTCCGCGCTCGCGGTGCCATTACGTCAGGGCCTGGGCGTTGTGCCATAAAACGTGCATTTATTATTAATAGTATTATATTCATTATTAGGGACGTTTTGTGTGGGTGGGTTCGGGTTGCTAACGCTTTGTTTCTGTCTGTGTTGCAGGGCTACGAGGGCTCCTTGATAAAGCTCACATCCAAGCAGGTATGTCCCAGGGAACAACAATCTCCGCCTGTTGCTTTAGGCCAGAAAACAATCGAGTTGAAAGCATCGCTCAGCCGCCCCCCCCGCCCCACCGCTTCCCCGGGGGGGTTGAAGAATCCTCCGGAGAGTTTTTCCACCGCCGCCGCCATTTCTTCCATCGCCATTAATGGAGGGAAAGTATCGCTAAGAATAGAGACCAGCGACCACCGTCTAAATACGTACAAACACACCTTAAATGGTCGGAACAGGAGGTAGAGCTCCCGCGGCTTGATGTCCAGCGGCAGTCCGCTGACGAAGAGCGTCCGGACCTGAGGAAGACAAAGACCAAGAAGAAGAAGAGGAGAGAGAGGAGAGAGACATTCATGACGTTCATGTATTTTTCATTAACCTTCCGAGAGTTAAATATAGCGCGACCCCCCCATCCCCCCGCCCCCACCACACCCCACCCTTACACACCTGACACTAACAGATGAAGCCGTGAAGGGAAGACTCAGGAATAATGAAGGGAAAATTAACACGGAAAATGGACGCTTTTGGTCAAGGCACGTAAGGGTGTTAGCGGTGTTTGGGTTCAATGCAGAAAGGCTCTTTATTGGGCCGTAACACACAAACACACACACACACACACACACACACGATAGAATACACACGAATAGTCTTCGTTTTAAGTGTGTTGCATTCGTTTGTTTCTCAATATACGGCGGTTTTTTTTCCACAGGCGTTCCTCCTCCCACACATTCCCTGCCCTCCGCGTTACATCTGAACTTTTCAACTTGGCGAGACTTCACAAGAGCGCCTGTTTTCTGTGTGTTTCTTTAGCGGGGCGAAGCGCAAATTTATGTGAATCGGGGTGTTCGCCGAAAACGAGGCTGCCGATCGTGCTCGTACGTCGTCGGCGGCGGCGGCGGCGAGGCTAATGCTTCCGGAACACGCAGGAAAAAGCCACTCAAGAACCGCCATAATAAAAAGTACAAACGCAGTCTTTAGCAGGGGGGGGGGGACTTTTGGGTGGAAGTCGAAGGTGTTAACACAGCAAACCGAAAGTATTCACAAGTCACAAGCGTAGCTTCTTAAAAAATTGTTTGTTGAACCATATTCATCTTTATAGCTTGATAGTCTTTAATACTACGAAAAAATTAACATCGGTTATGTACAGTTAAAATACTTCCACCAGAGGAAAACCAATGAATACCCCCTTAATACAACTTAGTAAATCTGTTTCCAAGTAAATCGAGTAACAAGTCTGGTAAATCTTTCCAATAAAACAGCACGCCACTTTAACTCTAAAGGGGTACTTAGGGGGACTGAAAAAATATCTTAACGGTGGTAAAAAAAAATAGTTTGAGAACCGCTGTACTAGAACAGCTCTCGTTTGTTTGTGCACGTTTGTGTTCGGATCCTGGTTCCTTATCGCGGGTTCCTGCGCAGGCATCCAATCATCTCCGCTCCCCCTGACAGGTGGAGGGGGTGATGACGGAGGAGCGGCTGACGGAGGGACGGTTGACGGCTGGCTGGCTGGCTGGCTGGCTGGCAGGCGGCGCAGGATCCCCCGGGGGTGGCTGCTTGACAGTTTGTGAACTTTTATTACGGGGGGGTGCTAAAAAAAGGATCGCTAACGACGAGCGAGCGACGGGTGAAATATTGCGCGCTCGCGTCTCTCATCAGCACCGATCAGCAATCAAATGTGTTGAACCTGCAGTTTGAGGAACGGGAACTCGATCAGACCTCTGCGTTAAATTGAATAAATGCGCGTCTAAGAATCACGTTCAAGTTTAAAAAGAAATGTTTCACTTTTGTATTTTTTGTATGTCTACACCTTTGTTCCAAATTACTGAAACACTTTTTAACGGGAGCCGAGGCGACGAGTGTAAAACTCGTAAAAGATCGCAAAGTCTGATTAGAACCAAGTGGTCCGGTGTATTTATTACAATGACAGCTCTGTTATGGCTCCAATAAGGGACCCTCTCTCAGGCAGCATAACTATATTTGACAGCTTTTATTTATTTATTTTATTCCTCTCTCAGAGCTGGCTTTAATAATCGACTTTACGACGGGGACTTATCACCCGCCGTGGTTTAAAATTAGGCGAGGCTAGCGAAACAATTATTTTGATTTACGGGAGACAGTTGTTAGACTTATGAGAGAGATATTTAGTTTTTCTTTTGGAGAAAAGCAAAATAAATGTCTTGTTCTTACGGCCTACGATGGAATTAAACAAGCTCCCCATCTCCGCTACCTCACCCCCTGACGTCAAACCCTCACAGCATCTCGCATGAATCAATCCTAAACCAATCATTTCATTACATTCCAATCTCAATTTCAAAATGTGCCCCATTACAGGCACGCTCGCAGCGGGCAGAATTGGATTACCCACTCCTCCTCCTAGATTCCTCAAATTGTACTTTCGGATTTCAGATCGGACTGAAACTGAAGGTAGGGTGGGCACAGCTGCTACGCTAACGCCGCGTCTTAAGAGCGATCGGCCGCGTAACCCGATAGCATCTGCTCCCCGAGGCCAAATGGACGTTTGACGCTCAAACAAAGAAAGCTTAGCGAACCGGAGGTGGGTGGGGGGGGTGGGTGGTGGAAGGTGGTGTATGTGTGTGTGTGTGTGTGTGTGTGTGTGTGTGTGTACGGCAGGGGTGTGTTTGCTGTATCTGGTGAGGGCCAATGCCCCCCCAACTCACAGTCACAAGCACAAAGCTTTCACCTTTACCCTTATCTTATCCGTTATCTTCTCTCTCTCTCTCTCTCTCTCTCTCTCTCTCCCTCTCTCTCTCTCCATCTCTCTCTCTCTCTCTCCGAGCCTGGCTGAGCCCGTGCATCGGCTGGCTTCTGTCACCGACAGGTCAGTTTAACCCGCACCACTCTCCATATACGGCACCCCCAATGCGCTAACGAAGAATGATGTTAAAAAAGGGTGACAGCGAAAATTCATCGTTTCGCCTCGTGTGGAATTTGAGAAACACGCACCCCGTTGAAGCTTAAAATGTGTCATATTGTCTGGCGCTAAAAAAAAAACCCTCTTTCATACTTGACTTCCATTTGGATGAGCGTCAAACAAAGCTATTTATGTCGTAAATAATTACGTTTACCTAAAAAGCCACCACGTTTGTCGCTGGTCATGAAAACGGCGGTTTCCGTTGCTGCGGAAAATATCCCCAGTTTCCCGCGTTCACTACACGTTCCCAAACGGGCGGCCGTTGGCATAAGAAAGAAAAGAGAGAGAAAAAAACAGTGATCGACCTCGCTAAAGGGTTCATCTCCCTGACAACCCAAACTATCCCTCTCTCTCTCGGGACAGAGAGAGAGAGAGAGAGAGAGAGAGAGAGACACACACACACACACACACACACACACACACACACACACACACACACACACACACACACACACCACAGGTTAAGGCTGCTGCCATGAGCTCACTGCATAGAACAGAACAATGGCGCAGGGCAGGCTACGCAATCCGTTTACATGCTGCTGTCTCATTCCGGAGACTTCCTGACGTCAACTGTTGTGATATATGATCGCGCGGAGAGAGAGAGAGAGAGAGAGAGAGAGAGAGAGAGAGAGAGAGAGAGTCCGGCCCGGCTTAGTCCGGCCCGGCGTGGAATCGGCACATATGCTCTCCGGACGATTCCCCTCGTCCACCATACAGCTGCCGGCCTTTAACAGTCTACTATCGCTCTTACGTTTTTTAAGGAGATGTTAAGAGTATTTCTTTCACGGGGGCCAATATCCAGATTGAAGGTTAATTGCAAAGTGAGGAGTCAGGGCTCCTGCTGTGTTTTACAGGGATTTTTTAGTGCCGCTTTATTGGGTCCTGATCATGAGTTGCAGTTGCAGTCTTTTCCCCCGCATACCTGCGTGTCCATAGTGCTGAGCGCTGCCGCGAGACATTGAATCATTGACCATTTATGGCGCTCGTGCAGAAATCTGTTTAGAAATCCAAAACAGCTGTTGCAAGTTAAGCCACCTACACACCTTGCATCGCTATCTAGCTAACTAACCGACAAACTACATGTCTACCTTCCTACTGCAGGCTCATCTTAGCGTTAACTATTAAGTCAGAGTTACTGAATTAAAAGTACTTGTGGGTCGTGGGTAAACTTCACTGTCTTACCTGATATCCCTCTGCCAATCTTAACCATTGCTAACTTTACAGGTTAGTGCGCCATATTATATAGTTCCCCATTCAACTTAACGAAAAAGATACCATATATAGATATGTTAATTTAATAATGCAAGAAGGTAATATAAATCGGCAGAATAAATCTCGTCTTACACGACCATAGCATCCTACCTACCTTACGACCGTACCTACCTGGCAATCTCCCTCGCTCCCTTCCTACATTCCTTCCCTCCTTACCTAACCTAACTACCTTCCTTCCCTGACGACCGACCCAATTACCTTCCGACCGCAAAACAAAACAGCCGTCCCAACTTCCCAACCGGCCCAATCTGCTTCCACACACACACGTCGTTTTTACCCAATCAACCTCTGCTGGTAATATTAAATGTTAAATATCCCGGTGAACATAATCTCATCTCATCTCTACTACACACTAAGTGATTATTTATTCGTTTTGTAGTCATTAGGCAGTTAGTCAGTTTCGTATATACAAAGGAGGTCTATGAGATCTTTAAAAAAAGAAAGAAAAAAAAGGATCATCTGATATCATAAGCTCACGCCAGCAGCCTCCTGCGACCCCCTGTGTGCAAATCAGGGGACCCCAGAGGTTCCCGACCCTCAGGTTGGAAACCACTGCACTGGCGGCCTCCATGGCAACGGTGAGCCTGCCCCCCCCCCCCAAGCCCCTCCCCCCCCTCCCCCTCCATCCTCCCAGAGGCCTGAAACCATCAGATCGAATTAAGGACGATTTGGTAGCATCTCCCAAGGAAATATCAGACGTTGTCCGTCCCCCCCCCCCCCCCACCTACCCCCAGCCCCTCCATAACATAAAAGGTGGTTTTCTATACCCGCAAATCTAGTTTATTCTACTCCTTTTGAGGTCAGCAGGATATAAAGCTGCTACCCGCTGTTGTATCATTGAAAATCCAAAATGTGTAATCTTACCACCAATGGCGTAGTTATGTGAATGAGAAAATAAACATTCACACTGCAGGCTAAATGTCAGAACATATTCCCGCGGTAACTGCAATAACTAGACACATAAAATAGGCTATTTACTGTTGAACGACACGATTTGCGAAAGGAGTACGTTAAATTACATTCCACTGTGTAGAAAAATCTTTCTAATTGCGCGGCAAACGGCAAGAAATTCATGTGTTGTGATGTGTGATTCATCTTGCCTTTCATAAGCATATCCTTTGGCCATTTCTGAATTTTGCACATTTTGTGAACTGTGAAGTTGAATCCATTACAGTGTGTTTGTTACATACTGTCTCCAGCCTGTGTGTGTGTGTGTGTGTGTGTGTGTGTGTGTGTGTGTGTGTGTGTGTGTGTGTGTGTGTGTGTGTGTGCGAGTTCCGAGTTCTTCAATGTGTACTTTGTGCGTTGCATAGTTCCAGGGGTGAGTTAATGGATGGTAGGTGGTTCCCGAGCGGCTATGCGGTGGGACACAAACGTGACCTTCGACGAGGTCTCGCCGTGGAGAGAACAGTTTCCTATTGTCTCGTGTGTGGATCGTCAAACAGAGAGAGAGATAGAGAGACAGAGAGAGACAGAGAGAGAGACAGAGAGACAGTCAAACACATTCAATTCAGTTCATTTCCAAGAAAACAATGAAAAAAAAAAGCAACCCAAAACAAATTTGAGGCGGTTCACCCACATGCTACTCGAGTGTGGGTCAGAGGAAGTTCAGCATCTTAGGGCGTAATATTAATTTCCTATATAGCCTACGTATATTAATATATTATATATACTGACGCATTTGCCGATTGTCTGGAGGACGGGATCAAATAACGTTGCCTTCAGCCTCCGACAGAAAACCGGCGATACAATTCACAACGTTGTCAGCGCCAAGGAGCACAACTCAACTCAACAGATTGTTTGGACGTTGTACTTGATTAAAGATGGTGTAAACAGTTCCAAACAATGAACAGAATGTGTTCGACGTCACCAAAGTCTGGTTGTTGGCAGCGCCGTCTTCGACAGAGGTTACACTATCGAGCCGGCTGCTGGTTTGAGTCCAAATGTATCTGCATACACAACGCAGATGCACAGATATCCGAGCCCATTTTGAATAAAATGTGAACTTACAGACTTACAGAGCGGTTTTGTGAAGCATCAACTGTCTGACAGTTCTGTGTTGGTGTGAGAAGAGAACGATGGAGAGAGAGACACAGAGAGAGAGAGACACAGAGAGAGAGAGAGGAGAGAGAGCGAGAGACAGAGACAGAGACAGAGAGACATTGATCGAGAGAGTGCAGGCCTACAAGGTGTCAACACTGCCATAAACTGATGGCTCAGTCTGAAGGGTCTGTTAATCGTCAGAGTTCACGGGGGGGTCAAGTTTCGCATTGGGTCGGGGGGGGTTAGGGGTTAGGGCCGGGTTATGTATAGGTCAGGGTGTGTGTGTGTGTGTGTGTGTGTGTGTGTGTGGGGTGTTCCGACATCGTCTGACAGAAGCCGACCGTAAGAAGAGAAGAGGTTGTGTTAGTCCCCTCAAGTGCTTTTGTCCCGGCAATTACTGCTCAAACACGGCCCTGTAAATGTTCCATTTGGTTAAACTTTAAGAGACCGTTAAAACAAATGACCTCGGAAAACGCAAGGAAGTGCTCCACTCCAATACCTTTTTATTCCTCTCTCTCTCTCTCTCGATCAATGTCTCTCTCTCTCTCTGTGACTATTTTGGTCTTTTCTTTGCGATAGTTTTTCCCCCAAATGACGAAATAGTTTGAAGAAAGCAATGTTTATTTTCCGGTGACACCATTGTCTTCATTTCCACGGAAGTTCACTGACGCACTTCTGTGGAGCTCAGTCAAAAGTCAATTCATGTTGTGCGCCGGTTGCGTTGTTCAACCGCCGTTGACACATTGCCTGTTATGTAGCGTGTTGCTGCCCCCAGGAAAATAACCTTTCTCAATAATGAATAACTATTTAGATTTATCCGTGACTTGTGACCAAACATGACTGCATTCCTCGCGGGTTCACTAAAAACAGACGAAAGCGGTAAGTCATCCCAAGTCTTCGGCAATCTGTTTTTACAGCGAATCTTTGCGTTCCCGTTGCCAAGTGGGCAGTGTTCACTGTTTGTTTTCCAGGCTGGGGTGGTACGGGGGTCAAAGTGGTCGAGGTAGTGCAAAAAAAACAAAAAAAAACGACCTTAGATACACAGCGACCTACACGGTCAGCATAATGAAATACTTGTGGTAGCCGAAGCCTCCATTTTGCGAGCACACTTTGCTGTATGTTGGACAGAATAGGGTTTTAGCAACAAGTGTGTAGAATGGAAGGGGTGTCTTCAAATTAAGCACGCCTGTTTGGTCTCTCTCTTGATGTGCATACTGACCCCAAAAAACACACACAAAAATGTGTTTTCATTGGTTTGTTAAAAAACATCCTTAAGACACTTAAATCTGCACTGTGTAATGTTTTGGATGAAGCCATTACTTTTGTTCAAGCGTTTGAAAACGTTTTTCGCCTTTTTTCCACTGAGAAAACAATCTCTTTGTTAATAGAGGCCACGGTGGCTGGCGTATATACTTAAGTTTTTTCATTTTCAAACACACTTGAACAAAACCTCCTTTAAACAAAACCCTCTAAATATAATACCTAAGAGTTGAACATGAATTTGAAAGACTTGGGCTTAAAACAACTCGAGGGAACAGACTGCCGGCCAGCAGCACGGCTGACTAGCTTGCTAGCTAATGAGCGAGCTAACAGGCTATCGGTGGCGCACACGGCGGAGCGGTCAGTAGGCAGACGGGGGGCCCCTCTCTCGCCGTGTTCCCGTTCTGCCCGGATCGCTCCTATCTCCCGGGCCTCTCGTCCCATGACCATAAACGGACCTTCTGCCTGGAGATTCCAGGGTCACGACTCCAATTTAAGGGGCCGATAAGGGATAAGGAGCTGTCCTACCGGCTCTAAAATAAGAAGGAGGGAGGGAGGGAGCAGGGAGAGAGGGAGCGAGGGAGAGAGGGAGAGAGGGGGCGAGGGAGCGAGGGAGCAGGGAGAGAGGGAGCGAGGGAGAGAGAGAGCGAGGGAGAGAGGGAGCAGGGAGAGAGGGAGAGAGGGAGGGAGGGAGCAGGGAGAGAGGGAGCGAGGGAGGAGAGAGAGGGAGAGAGAGAGGGAGCGAGGGAGAGAGGAGGAGAGAGGGAGAGAGGGAGAGGGAGGGAGGGAGCAGGGAGAGAGGGAGAGAGGGAGGGAGGGAGCAGGGAGAGAGAGAGCGAGGGAGAGAGGGAGAGAGCAGGAGAGAGAGGGAGAGGAGAGGGAGAGAGGGAGGAGGGAGAGAGGGAGAGAGGAGGAGGGAGGGAGAGAGAGAGGAGGGAGGGAGGGAGGGGAGAGGAGAGAGGGAGAGGGAGAGAGGGAGGAGGGAAGGGGAGAGAGAGAGGAGGAGAGAGGAGGAGGGAGAGAGGGAAGAGAGGGAGGGAGGGAGAGGAGAGAGGGAGGAGGGAGAGGGAGGAGGGAGAGGGGAGAGGAGAGAGGGAGGAGGAGAGAGGGAAGAGGGAGAGAGGGAGAGAGGGAGGGAGAGGAGAGAGGGAGAGAGGGAGAGAGGAGAGAGGGAGAGAGGGGGAGGGAGGGAGGAGAGAGGGAGGGAGGGAGGGAGAGAGAGAGAGGGAGGAGGAGGAGGGAGCGAGGAGAGAGGAGAGGAGGAGGGAGAGAGGGAGGAGGGAGAGGAGGAGGGAGAGAGGGAGAGAGGGAGCAGGGAGAGAGGGAGAGGGGGAGAGAGGGAGAGAGAGAGAGAGGGAGAGAGGGAGAGAGGGAGGGAGGGAGGGAGCAGCGAGAGAGGGACCGAGGGAGGGAGGGAGTAGGGAGAGAGGGAGAGAGGGAGAGAGGGAGAGGGGGAGGGAGGGAGAGAGGGAGAGAAGCAAAGCACTTTATGGGAGGACAGAGGAAACAGGCGAGGGAGAGAGATAAAGGAGGAGAAGGCGGTGTAACGAGAGCGGGGAGGAGGGACGGCCGGAGAAGGGAAACTAAATGGAAAGAGAGATACGGAGACGGGCGGAGGAGGACGGGAGGACGGGAGGAAGAAGCAGAAAAATGCAGTTGAAAGGACTGCTTTGTTGTTACAGTGCTACAAAATAATAACCACAAAACTTGGAATGGCTACAAAGCTATTTCAAATAACTGCAAAGTTGTTACACAACAAATGCTGGACTAATGAAAAAGTTATTAAAACAAATAAATAGATAGATGAACGTTGGGGGGAGAGTAGCCCAACCCACCCCTTAATAAACAGAAACGTATAAATAGCTTAGAGCTTAATTTCTACAGCATGTTATACATGGTGGAGGAGGAGGAGGAGGAAGAGGAGGAGGTGGAGGAGGGTTGTCTGTTGTCTACCATGCAAGACCACGGTTTCATATGTAGTGGCAACGGTCTATAAGGGTTCTATTGGCAGGTCTGTTGTCTGTTCTCTTTATTCTCCTCCCCTGATGTCTCTTCGGCGGTCGCGCGCCCGAGCAGCCATTGCTGACGCTAAGCCGTCTTGTTGTCTTTTCAAATGCCTCTTGTTGCGCAGCTGACAAATGACTAAGATAAGATGACAAGATATCCGAGCCCATTTTGAATAAAATGTGAACTTACAGACTTACAGAGCGGTTTTGTGAAGCATCAACTGTCTGACAGTTCTGTGTTGGTGTGAGAAGAGAACGATGGAGAGAGAGACACAGAGAGAGAGAGACACAGAGAGAGAGAGAGAGAGAGAGCGAGAGACAGAGACAGAGAGACATTGATCGAGAGAGTGCAGGCCTACAAGGTGTCAACACTGCCATAAACTGATGGCTCAGTCTGAAGGGTCTGTTAATCGTCAGAGTTCACGGGGGGGTCAAGTTTCGCATTGGGTCGGGGGGGTTAGGGGTTAGGGCCGGGTTATGTATAGGTCAGGGGGTGGGTGTGTGTGTGTGTGTGTGGGGTGGTCCGACATCGTCTGACAGAAGCCGACCGTAAGAAGAGAAGAGGTTGTGTTAGTCCCTCAAGTGCTTTTGTCCCGGCAATTACTGCTCAACACGGCCCTGTAAATGTTCCATTTGGTTAAACTTTAAGAGACCGTTAAAACAAATGACCTCGGAAAACGCAAGGAAGTGCTCCACTCCAATACCTTTTTATTCCTCTCTCTCTCTCTCTCTCTCTCGATCAATGTCTCTCTCTCTCTCTGTGACTATTTTGGTCTTTTCTTTGCGATAGTTTTTCCCCCAAATGACGAAATAGTTTGAAGAAAGCAATGTTTATTTTCCGGTGACACCATTGTCTTCATTTCCACGGACGTTCACTGACGCACTTCTGTGGAGCTCAGTCAAAAGTCAATTCATGTTGTGCGCCGGTTGCGTTGTTCAACCGCCGTTGACACATTGCCTGTTATGTAGCGTGTTGCTGCCCCCAGGAAAATAACCTTTCTCAATAATGAATAACTATTTAGATTTATCCGTGACTTGTGACCAAACATGACTGCATTCCTCGCGGGTTCACTAAAAACAGACGAAAGCGGTAAGTCATCCCAAGTCTTCGG
The DNA here is from genome assembly GCA_002895965.2 of Coryphaenoides rupestris. Taxonomy (NCBI): domain Eukaryota; kingdom Metazoa; phylum Chordata; class Actinopteri; order Gadiformes; family Macrouridae; genus Coryphaenoides; species Coryphaenoides rupestris. The sequence goes on along the minus strand of PIJE02000908.1, from coordinate 28,734 downwards.
CAATCTGTTTTTACAGCGAATCTTTGCGTTCCCGTTGCCAAGTGGGCAGTGTTCACTGTTTGTTTTCCAGGCTGGGGTGGTACGGGGGTCAAAGTGGTCGAGGTAGTGCAAAAAAAACAAAAAAAAAACGACCTTAGATACACAGCGACCTACACGGTCAGCATAATGAAATACTTGTGGTAGCCGAAGCCTCCATTTTGCGAGCACACTTTGCTGTATGTTGGACAGAATAGGGTTTTAGCAACAAGTGTGTAGAATGGAAGGGGTGTCTTCAAATTAAGCACGCCTGTTTGGTCACTCTCTTGATGTGCATACTGACCCCAAAAACACACACAAAAATGTGTTTTCATTGGTTCGTTAAAAAAACATCCTTAAGACACTTAAATCTGCACTGTGTAATGTTTTGGATGAAGCCATTACTTTTGTTCAAGCGTTTGAAAACGTTTTTCGCCTTTTTTCCACTGAGAAAACAATCTCTTTGTTAATAGAGGCCACGGTGGCTGGCGTATATACTTAAGTTTTTTCATTTTCAAACACACTTGAACAAAACCTCCTTTAAACAAAACCCTCTAAATATAATACCTAAGAGTTGAACATGAATTTGAAAGAGTCTGTGGGTTAAAACAACTCGAGGGAACAGACTGCCGGCCAGCAGCACGGCTGACTAGCTTGCTAGCTAATGAGCGAGCTAACAGGCTATCGGTGGCGCACACGGCGGAGCGGTCAGTAGGCAGACGGGGGGCCCCTCTCTCGCCGTGTTCCCGTTCTGCCCGGATCGCTCCTATCTCCCGGGCCTCTCGTCCCATGACCATAAACGGACCTTCTGCCTGGAGATTCCAGGGTCACGACTCCAATTTAAGGGGCCGATAAGGGATAAGGAGCTGTCCTACCGGCTCTAAAATAAGAAGGAGGGAGGGAGGGAGCAGGGAGAGAGGGAGCGAGGGAGAGAGGGAGGGGAGGGAGCGAGGGAGAGAGAGGAGGAGAGAGAGAGAGAGGGAGAGGAGAGAGGGGAGAGGGAGAGAGGGAGGGAGAGAGAGGAGGAGGGAGGAGGGAGAGAGGGAGAGAGGGAGGAGAGAGAGAGAGGGAGAGGGAGAGGGGGAGAGGAGGAGAGGAGAGAGGGACAGGGAGAGAGGGAGGAGGAGAGGGAGAAGAGAGGGAGGGAGAGGAGAGAGGGAGGAGGGGAGGAGAGAGGGAGAGGGAGGGAGGGAGGGAGAGAGGGAGAGAGGGAGGGAGGGAGAGAGGGAGAGAGGGAGAGAGGGAGGGAGAGAGGGAGAGAGGGATAGAGAGGGAGAGGGAGAGGGAGAGAGGGAGAGAGGGAGAGAGGGAGGGAGAGGGAGAGAGGGAGAGAGGAGGGAGGGAGAGGGAGAGAGAGGAGGAGAGGGAGAGGGAGAGGAGAGAGGGAGAGGAGAGGGAGGGGAGAGAGGGAGAGGGAGGGGAGGAGAGGGGAGGAGGAGAGAGGGAGAGAAGGGAGGGAGGGGAGAGGGAGAGGAGGGAGAGGGAGGAGAGGGAGGAGGGAGAGAGGGAGAGAGGAGGAGAGGGAGAGGAGAGAGAGGGAGAGAGGAGAGAGGAGAGGGGGAGGGAGAGGGAGAGAGGAGGAGAGGGGGAGAGGGGAGGGGGAGCAGCGAGAGAGGGACCGAGGGAGGGAGGGAGTAGGGAGAGAGGGAGAGAGGGAGAGAGGGAGAGGGGGAGGGAGGGAGAGAGGGAGAGAAGCAAAGCACTTTATGGGAGGACAGAGGAAACAGGCGAGGGAGAGAGATAAAGGAGGAGAAGGCGGTGTAACGAGAGCGGGGAGGAGGGACGGCCGGAGAAGGGAAACTAAATGGAAAGAGAGATACGGAGACGGGCGGAGGGGACGGAGGACGGGAGGAAGAAGCAGAAAAATGCAGTTGAAAGGACTGCTTTGTTGTTACAGTGCTACAAAATAATAACCACAAAACTTGGAATGGCTACAAAGCTATTTCAAATAACTGCAAAAGTTGTTACACAACAAATGCTGGACTAATGAAAAAGTTATTAAAACAAATAAATAGATAGATGAACGTTGGGGGGAGAGTAGCCCAACCCACCCCTTAATAAACAGAAACGTATAAATAGCTTAGAGCTTAATTTCTACAGCATGTTATACATGGTGGAGGAGGAGGAGGAGGAGGAGGAGGTGGAGAGGAGGGTTGTCTGTTGTCTACCATGCAAGACCACGGTTTCATATGTAGTGGCGACGGTCTATAAGGGTTCTATTGGCAGGTCTGTTGTCTGTTCTCTTTATTCTCCTCCCCTGATGTCTCTTCGGCGGTCGCGCGCCCGAGCAGCCATTGCTGACGCTAAGCCGTCTTGTTGTCTTTTCAAATGCCTCTTGTTGCGCAGCTGACAAATGACTAAGATAAGATGACAATTCCCCCGGCGCTTTTATAAATAAACCCAGGCCCCCGATCAAACCGGTGAACAGATGAAGTGGTGTGTGTGTGTGTGTGTGTGTGTGTGTGTGTGTGTGTATCTGTCTGTCTGTGTGTGTGTATGTGTGTCTGTGTGTTAGTGTGTGTGTCGTGTCAGGAGGAGTGTTTGTCGTCGGGTGGAGTTTATAAAAGAGAGTGTGTGTTTACGCCACGCGCGTGTGTGTGTGTGTGTGTGTGTGTGTGTGTGTGTGTGGGGGGAGGGGGTTGCATACGTCTGTGCTTAGAGATCGTAGTTGAACTCTGCATACACCTCGAGTATCTTCACAGTCACTTTCGTCTCCCCCACCCAAAAGCCTTAATTTTATTTTTCATGTCACAGAGAGTTTACGGATATATCTTCGTGCCCTTTTCAGCTAATGCACTCACAACACGCAACAACATCGAGAGACCACACACACACACACACCGCTGCGAGCTGCGGATCGCCTTGCGGACCTCCCTCTACCTCCACTGTGCCCCCCCCGCCAACCCTTCATCATGACCCCCCCATCAACCCCACTCCACCCCCCCCCCCACATGGATCACTTCAGCCCAAAAGGTCAACTCGGCCAGCTCTGTTATTTGAAGAGGACCTGGATGGACGGACACCGAAGCCAGGGCCCAAGTACACCCCAGGGAGACGGTGGGGGGGGTGAGGTAGGCCCCCCACTGCGTCCCGTCCCCCCCCTCCCCAGCATCATGAGCTCCACTTGGATGATATGATGTCTTTGCCAAGATGGATGCTCGCCTGCCTTTGTCTGCAGGTCTGAGCCGAGGACACAACTCCCCGTGATCCTTGAGTCAAATCATCTCGGATCTGGCACGTGGAAAAACGTGGCTAAATGTCAAAGAAATTGATTCATTTGACTGAATCTTAGTACTTTTTTTTTCATTAAATTTATTGTTTCAGAAAAACCGTGTGTTGTGTGTCACAATCTTGTATTTAGTCGGCTACTCTTAAAGTATCTTTATGCTATCTTTATGTACCACAGCGATATATTGCTGTCTCTTTCAACAAATGTACTCTTTATAAGTCGCTTTGGATAACAGCGGCAAGCGCCAAATGCCCTAAATGTAATGTAAATCTAAGGTTAGCATGTTAGTGTTGGTGTTAGCACGCTCGGGTTCATGGCGTGGGCCACGAAGGTATAGTATATACTATAGCCTGGATGCCAGCTGACAGTGAGTTAGTCAGTTATGGTCTTCTAAACCATAACTGACTCAACTCATAACTGACTCCCGTCTCCTCTAGACTTCTTGCCACCGTTTAGGTTCGTCGAGCGTAGAACCGGCGCGGAAGAACGCTACGAATGCGTTTTCTCAGGGGGTGCGATGAGTCACCTTCCAAAGCGCTCCCTCCATGATCTCACTCCACTATCGCGGAGGGACGGACGGAAAGTATTCTATTCCGTTCGGGGCCACCGCTTTGTCAGCGGAGTGGCTCGCGTATTAAAACATCGGAGCAGTCTTTTTCCCTGATGGCCGCTCAAATCGCATATTTCAATCGGGGGCCCCAAATATGCCTTGTCAACGGGCACCCACTCAAAGTCGCCTGGCTCCACACCGGGGGTTGTGGAAGGCACTAAAGGAGAAAGGAACGTGTGTGTGTCTGTGTGTGTGTGTGTGGGGGGGTGACACCTATCGCTATCCAAGATGTGGCCGTATTGCGTAGTGCTGGTCACAGCCACCACTGGCATGTGAAGGCATCCAGAGCACCTGATAACACCAAGACAACTTATCAGGGCCCTCCGCTCCGAGTGGCCAAAGATTAGATGCACGCCGATGGGTGGGTGATGGCTGGTCGAGCACCACCCCCCACCCAGCACCACCCACCCCCCTACCACCACCCTCCTGTTTCACCCCTACCCCAGCAGCAGCACTAAAGCATACCTTGCCTGGAACAAGACCATGTTTGGTGCCCTGCCCACCAGCACCGTCACCATCACCACCGCCACCGTCGCCGCCGCCACTTCTAGTCCAACCGACGGTGCAGGATAAACAGTGGGTATCTCGGTTGGTGCGGTTGGGCAACAAGACGGTGTGCTCGTGTGCTGTTAACCAGGGTGAATGGGTGATCCATTAGGTGGCTGTCTCACCGCGCGGTGCCTGACTATAGGACTATTGTTCAGAGTGTGGAGTCATGCCTCAACGCTTGTTAACCTTTGGCTAACTTTGGGTAATGGTTTACTGTTATGGGGTTTTTTTCACTATCAGATGTGTTAGGATATGTGTATGTGGAAAAAGGATTTGCAGTATATATATATATATATATATATATATATATCGAGACAAAAGGACTAATTGAATGTTGAATAATTAAAAAGTTAGGATCGTAATAAAGGTGAGATTACTGCGTAGCGGAAATTATTTCAATAATGGAGGGAAAGTACCATGGGAAATATGAAGCAGTTTAAATGTTTTTATTACAACAGGAGATGTTCATGATAATCCAAAAAAGCTGTGATGAAATCAAAAGTGCGTGTGTGTGTGTGTGTGTGTGTGTGTGTGTGTGTGTGCGCACATGAGCACGGGGTGGAGAAAGAAGTGCCAATTCACTCAAGATTTCATGCCACTGCCTGACTTAACAATAATATTCTTCGGTAAATATGCCTCTATGACTTTTCCCATCTCTCTCTATCTCTCTATCTCTCTTTCTCTCTCTCACACACACACAGACACACACACAGACACACACACACACACACACACACACACACAAACAGACACACACACAGCTCATTGGAATAACAGCATTCACTTTGAATCTTGTCAGTGAGTGCACAAACTGTCAATTTCATCCACATGTTTTTCAACACAAATCAATAAATTGCTTCCTTAAGGGGGAACAGGCCTCCTGTGCAGTTGAAGGAACAAAAATGTTTTTTCGTCAGCAAACCTATTGAAGGACCTAAGTTCATCCTTTGACCTATATACACTTTAATTAAATGACACGGTCTCGTGTACAGCCACAACTCCTGGATTTTAAATTGCTCCGCATTCCCGGGAACTGGACTGCAGACCAAATAAGGAAATGCACGGGGCCTGGAATGTTTGGCTACTTGAAGATACTGACCCATGTCTTCATCAAACGGCCCTCCGAAAAATAACTGATAACCAACGCTAGCGTAGGCAGACTCCACTTTGTAACTGCGCTACCTCCTAATATGTCAAGCCTTGATCTTTGACATGAAGCCCATGAATTAACTAATGTTTCCACGGCATACTATGTAATTGATTTTAGTTTAGCCTAATTGTTGCAGCCTTTTGTTTGCGCCGTGTTTGTATCAGTACATGAAGGCATTGTTGATAACTCCCAATGTTGGTAACTATGTTTTATTTTATATTTTTGGGTGACTAATAATGATGACACATGTGGGGTCTTTATGTACCACAGTGATATATTGCTGTCTCCTTCAACAAATGTACTCTTTGTAAGTTGCTTTGAATAAAAGCATCTGCCAAATACCCTACATGTGAATGTAAATGCAAATCATTTGAGAACAACTGCCCGAACTTGTCTTTCATTTTCTCTGGTTTTACTTTGAACCCTAAAGTAAACCACAGACCTGGGGAAGAGATATCACAACACATTCATTTACCAAGAGCAAATGATTTGGAAACCGGATCCACGTTGCGCAACCGGAATAATATTTATCAAGGTGTGTGTGTGCATGTGTGCGTGTGTGTGCGTGTGTGGGTGTGTGCGTGTGTGTGTGTGTGTGTGTGTGGAGGGGGGAGCTTTTGTCCATCTAGTAAGTGAGGAATTTCATTTTCAACCTCAACTAAATAGTTTAGTTTTGGACGAACAATGGGAACAAGCGGTCAGGTGTGTTGACTATTGGATGCAGCAGCTATAATACTCCCTTCCTGGGCGTCAGCAGCCATTGTGCACACGCACACACACACACACACACACACACACACACACATCTTCCCTCACCTTATTGCATCAGTTTGGCGCTGATATGCAAAAACTAAACCCTCAGATAACGTTTCAAATGCAAATCTACACACAGACCCAAAAAAAAGTTGACGAAGAAAATGCAAAAATCTCCCACCATCACCGGAACGCTTAACACAAAGGGGAACGGTGGGGACAGGTGCGAACTGTTCACGAAAATGGTTCGCAGCGGTCTCGACGTCTGCGTTGACGCGCGACGAGAAGAACGATACGTGTACGTGTGCGTGTGCGCGTCGTCGTATTGTGAACGCGGTGGAACGGGAGCGAAAACGCGCGATAAACGCAACGTGTGCGACAAAATGCGTAAAAACGCGCGTGTATCACTGCGCTAAGAAGAGCGCAAAGTGTGCGACAAAATGCGTAAAAACGCGCGTGTATTACGACGCAAAAGTGTGCGACAAAATGCGTAAAAACGCGCGTGTATTAGCCTACTACGCAAAGTGTGCCCAAATGCGTAAACGCGCGTGTGTATTACTGCGCTGCCGAAGCGAAAGAGCGCAGAGTGTGCGACGAAATGCGTAAAAACGCGCGTGTATCGCGTCAGAGCGCAAGTGCGCGAAGGAAAGAACGAACGAACGAACGAACGACGAACGAACGAACAGGTAGCGACCAGACCAGAGTCACCCATCACCATCACCAGCACCATCATACCTCCTCTTCGTGGTTGGAGAATTCACTGGGCTCGTTCTCCTTCTCGGCTTTGCTGCTGTTCATCGTGTCGCGCTGTTCTTCAATCCCTCTGTGCCAAAAAACAAAAAAGAAAAGAGACCAAAAATCGACGGGATAATCTGCAGTCCTTTCACTTCAAGACCTCCACTAGTTTGCCCACAGCAACGAGACAAGTCAAGGAGAGACGGTGTCGTCAAACAGAACACAACAAACAAACAAACAAACAAAGAAAGAAACAAACCAAAACAAACCAAAAACTAGTTATTCCTCCTATTGTCCGGGAAAAGAGACGCTGGTCGTGAGCGGAGGATAACAAATGAAGGACTGGCGGAGAGTTGATTGTCATTGGAGCACTGCACGCAGCACTGCGCTACCAGGGCACAGCAAGACACACACACACACACACACGCGCACACGCACCACACACACACACACACACACACACACAGAAAGTTCTCTCCCATGTCCTTGTGAGGAGAGGAGGGAGGGTGGGAGGGAGGGAGGGAGGGGGGACGGGGCGTGGGATGGGAGGAGAGAGAGAGAGGGAGCGAGATGCGCAGCCTACCTCCCCTCCCCTTGGATAACAGGCTTGTCTCGGGGAAAGAAAGTCTTAAAATGTTCATTGGAAATGATGGCACATGAGTCTTTTTTATGTTTTCACGAAAGGTTTTAGTAAAAAAAAAATAAGAAAATCTTTCTCTCTCATATATATATAAAGATGTGAAACGTGCATATTTTTGGATGCTCAGACTATGACAGAAATAGAGTATCCATCATCAGAGAGTTGCAAACCGTCCCCTCCGCGTAAACAGAGTCAATGTTTAGGCCCATGGCTTATGTTATGTCGTTAACCTTTTTACAAAGTGAAATTGCCTATAACATTTTAACTAGCGCGGCATTGCACACTCATGACTTTCCGTAGTTTTTATTCCCCTCTCCTCTCTCTCGTGACCCATACCGCTCCCTACCACTCAGCATAAACACGTTGTATGTCACAGAAGAGATAGGTCGGTGATAATACTCTATTTAATTTATAACACTGCTGTTTCATTTAACGCAATGTTGAACCGGGGTATGGGTAAACCATGTAGATGTATCCATATCTATAGTATGCATACATGATCCATATACAAGCCACCCAGATATATTGATATGTATTATTTCTTAAATGCCCATACGTCATGTGATATAGATAGGGGTGTGTCTCTGACTCCATCGTGATGATGAGTGTGTGATTATGTGTGTGTGTGTGTGTGTATGTATAGACTTGTATCTAAATAGATTGTCTGGGTTGATGAATGTTTGGTGCCCAGACAGATATAGTGGCCACAACAGATTTAAGAGAATTTTAAGAGCCAGTGGAATGGCAATGGGCCATTACATCCATATCCGATTACCAGACACACAATATCTGTTGTGAGTCCAACCCCCAAGAATGATGCCAGGCCCAATGAGTGGAGGACAGAAACTCTCCACCACCACTGCCACCACCCAAGCCTCCTCCACCAACACCACCACCACCACCACCACCACCCCGGGCTCCTCCACAACCACCACCACCCAGCCTTCCACCACCCCAGCTTCCACCAGCTTCCACCACCACCGCCACCAACACCCCAGCCTCCTCCACCACCACCACCACAACCCAGCCTCCTCCACCACCCCAACTTCCACCACCACCACCACCACCGACACCCCAGCCTCCCTCCACCACCACCACCACCCAGCCTCCACTACACCACCCCGGCCTCCTCCACCACCACCACCACCACCCCGGCTCCTCCACCCACCACCACCACCAGCCTCCTCCACCACCACCCCGCCTCCTCACCACCACCACCACCACCCAGCCTCCTCCACCACCACCACCACCCAGCCTCCTCCACCACCCCAGCCTCCGCCACCCACCACCACACCAGCACCCAGCACCACCTCCACCCACCAGCACCCAGCCTCCTCCACCACCATCACTCGCCTCTCACCACCACCCCAGCCTCCTCCTCCACCACCCAGCACCACCTCGGCCCCCTCCACCCATCCAGGCTACGAAAGCATTGCCATGATGGCTCATCTCACAGCAATGCCGTGCCGTTGTCTCAGTCTGATTCTTTAGCGAGTTGGAGACTTGGCCGGCGAACAGACAGAGACACCTTGACTCAGAGTCACTCAGATAAACGTGACGAACCGCAAAAAACCCCCCAATGGATTAAAACAAAAACGAAAAAAATCTGTAAAGGCTGCTGGGAAAAGTGGTCTTTTGACATTGAGGTTGCTGTGTGCGTCGGCATTTTCCAAAACATTTATCGTATTTGTATTTTGATGTAGTTTTGAGCGGACGGCCTCTTGATGCTGCCGGACAGCGGGCGGGGCGGGGGGAGAAGAGGTTGATTTTGATGTTTATGGTGGTGGTCAGAAACCTGTGGACTTGATGATGGCGTGTGCAGAAAACAAGAGAGAGGGGGGGGGGGGGTGGGGGGGGCAAGGCCATTATATGCTGAACTTGCACCTTTTAAAAACAGCAAAAGAGAAGAAGAAGAAGAAGAAGAAGAAAATGTGAAGAGGCACAAAGAAAAGATTCTCTCTCTCTCCCTCTGCTTCACTCTCTCTCGATCTCTCTCTCTCCCTCTCTCTTTCTTTGGGGGAGTCTCCACCACGCAGAAGGGACATGGCATATACTCCTTTTTATGCTGATGAGAGGCAGTTTTTCTTTTTGGGGGGGGCGGGGGCGGGGATGTGGTGCATTGTGTGTGGGGGGGTGGCTGTTTGAGGTGGGGTCGGGGGGGGGGGGGCTTCAAAATCTTCAAGTAGATAAAAAATGTAAATGCACCCCCATCCTCCACCACCACCTACCACCAACACCCACCCCCCCCTCTCTGTCTGTAAGTCATCTCAGCCGTCCTTTATCAAAGCTTTTGCTTGCCATCTCTGGGGGGGTAAAAGAAGGGGGGGAAGAGCGAGAGAGATGAATAGAAGAGAGAAGAGAGAGAGAGAGAGAGAGGGAAAGGGATAGCAATGCTAAGACTCTGACGCCAGGGAAGATAGGGGAGGGTAGGCGGCGGAGTGTGTGTGTGTGTGTGTGTGTGTGTGTGTGTGTGTGTTGGGGGGGAGGGGGGTGCAAAGGGAGAGAAGACCCAGCTGTGTTTGACAGGTCTCGGTGCTGAGCTGTGTGGTGGTCCGATGCACCCCCCCGCCCATCACCACCCCCACCCCCCACACATCTCCACTAACACACACAACACACACACACACACACACACACACACACACACACATACACACACACAGGCGTCCAGAGAGAGAGGGTGTGAGCAGAGAAGAAGGGATTGGGAGAGACAGAGGGAGAGTGAGAGAGAGAGGGGAAGAGAGTGTGAAATGGAGAGAGGAAGAGCGTGTGAGAAAGAGAGAGAGAGAGAGAGAGAGGACGTGATAGACAGAGAGAGTGTGAGATGGAGAGAAAGGGACAGGAGAGAGAGAGAGAGAGAGAGTGTGTGAGTGCGAGAGAGAGAGAGGGAGAGAGAGACAAGGATAATGAGAGAGAGAGAGAGGGAGAGAGAGACAAGGATAATGAGAGAGAGAGAGAGAGAGAGAGAGAGAGGTAGAAGTGTCTTGGGACACATGTCAGCTAGCTTTGACGCAGGCCAGCCCTGCCAGATAAAGACACTCGACGTTGGAGACGTTTTTCCGACACTATCCCCGGAACGCTTGGCACGGGAAGACAGATTTCACGACAAGTATTTCCGGCAATTCGAAGTGGACCGAGAGATAGTACGTGGGGTGAACAGATAATCGGCTAATAATAGTACAAAAAAAGATGGTTTAACAGCCTTGCCATGTTAGCCTTGCCATATTACAAATCTGTGTTTTTTTTATATCGGAAGTAAACAATCGCTAATGATTCAAGATTTCAAGAAGTTTAATTGTCACATACACATACAGGATATGCAGTGGAATGAAAATGCAGGTGATAATAAAACGGTCCGATGAAAATTAAATTACACATGTACACAAAAAAACCACCACAAGAACTGTGTAGTCTTCCTGCTAGCTAAAGAGAGCAGCCCGACGCGGCCACGGCGCGCTACAACATTAGTCCGTCGTGACACAACGCCGATATATTGATCAGCACGGGGGGGGGGGGGGAGCTATCCTCCGAGGACTCCCTAAACCCCCCTCCTCCACCCTCCTCATCCTCCTCCACCCACCCACTACCCCACCCACCCACTAACCCGCAGTTTCTGTGCACTCAACTCAGGGTCAAGAAAGTACAAACTCTAGATACGTTCATCGTAGCGCTAATTAACTAGCGCTCCCCAATTACCGCTGTATATATATATATATATATATATATACAGAAACATTGGGATTTGGAACAGAGCCAGAAAAAATACACTTCAGTTTTTGGAGTGCAGAGGCCCGGTGAAGTGTGTGTGTGTGTGTGTGTGTGTGTGTGTGTGTGTGAGTGTGTGTGTGTGTGTGTGTGTGTCTCGCTCCCGCTCACTTGACGCCCTTTGATCCTCCGCTCAGATCACTAATGAGCTTTATCTGGTCAGATTGACCTGCTGTAATTGGCTGGAAGAGGAGGGGAGGGGGGGGGGGGGGGGGGGGGGGCGGTCACCTTGGGGTTGGGGGGGGGGAAGAAATAGGTGCTTTAGCTAACTTACTTAACATAGTCGGTTTATGTCAAACACTTTCTTTTCTTTCTTTCTTTGTTTACCGTTGTCTTTCTCCCACATAAGACCAATTAAATGGTTCATGGATTGCATTTATACAGCGCTTTTATCCAAAGGGCTTTATAGTTACCTCACATTCACCCATTCATACACACGACCAACACGTCAGGAGCAGTTAGGGTTAGGTGGTGTCTTGCTCAGGGACACCTCAACACTTAGCTAGGCGGAGCCCGGGGATCGAACCAGAAACCTTCCTGTTACCAGACAACCGCTCTTGCCTCCTGAGGTACCGCCGCCCATAAACTAATAAAATAAAACACCGAAACACAGAATCCAGTCGAGAGTACAACCTTATTAGCATTGCCTCGTTGTTTCTCCTTCCGGCTCGCCCCGTCAAGAGATGGGGAGGAGGGGGGAGATGGGGAAGGGGGGGGGCCGAGGGGGATTAGACGCAAAGTCATGTGCGTCCCAAGATGGCAGCTGATGCGTTGTTGAGAGTAGCGAGGTGTAGAGGAGAACGCGCTCGTCTGACCCTCAAGGGTAAAGGCTGCGGGGTGTGTGTGTGTGTGTGTGTGTGTGTGTGTGTGTGTGTTCATTGTACGGGTGAAAGGTATATTAGCCTGAGCAGCGAGAGAAAAAATACAATAAAACCTGCGAGTACTTGACGACGACCTCCAAGTGGCTGGACGACCTCTACCGTCCTCCCGTTGAATATTAACACCCTGCTGTGTCGAATACGTAATCGGCATAAGCCTTGTTATTCGAGGCTTACAGTATATTTACATTTAGGGCGTTTGGCAGACGATTTTGTCCCAGAGCGACCTACAATCAGTACATTGTCCACAGAAAGTGAAGACAACAACAAAATATCGCTGACTGTGCAGTTAAATTTGAATAGAACAAGTTTCAAGCACTTCATAATTGCTAGGTTCATAGAACACGTTGCAAGCACTCCATAATTGCTAGCCAGGTTAAGTCGCTGTGCTAGTAGCTATGGTGATAGAAACAAAAACACAGGTCCGTTATCTTGTGCGTAGGTTTTCCTATGGGTCAGCGATCCAATAAAATGCCTGCCTTTGTTCTCGTCAGGAGTTAGCCGTTGACATATAGGGATGGGTTGAAGCCAGCGGGGGAATGCTTTTCAGAGATTGTAACACAGCTTCAATGGGAACAGGTAAACGTATGCGCTCACTTCGTTGGGCGGCGTAACCAATAAAAGTTCAAAGTGTGAGACGTGGATGACTCAACGCTTTGCCTGTATGTATTTTTGCAGCCATTAGCTTGCTCTATGACATCGTGTGTACTGTATGTATCAATGTTCAATGTGTACGGCAATTATTATAGCGTTGGTGTTGGTTAATCCCACGATAAAGCAAACGTTAGCATAGCAACACACTAGTGCGCGACTTTCGATTGATATATGCATTTATCCCAAGCGACTTACAAAGAGTACATTTGTTGAAAGAGACAGCAATATATCTCTGCGGTACATAAAGATAAGAATAGAGCAGGTTTCAAGCAAGACTCGTAGAACGAGTTTCATAATTGCTAGGTTGCCTGCATAATAGCTGAGATAAGAGCAGAAGTGCCATTCTGAGTGCATTACCAACATCTAAGAACATACAATATGCTCAACAACTCTAAGTCCTATTAATAATGCCAAGACGTACAAACACACAAGTTAGTGCTGGAGTTAGGAGAGGCAATGCCGGGGGGGTTTACCTCTAAGTTTATCAAGTTACGAATGTGTAAAACCGAGTACAATGATCATGGCCAGGATATTCTTTGTTCCAGACATACAAGACATCTTAGTGTTGTTGTTTATTTATTTTTTTCCCCCCCCCCGTTGCGATGAAATTTATTATTTCCGTTGAGATGCAACGGAAACCACTGTGTCCCTATAGGTCAGGCCTCACGTCTCTGAGGGTGGGGTGGGCCCGCGACACAAAAGGTCAACTGTCAGAACGCCTCTTATCTCCGGCTTGACCCGACCCGGTGGTGGCGGGCCTGCTCGGTGTCGGCATGACAACGGCTTGATACGCATCCCAACACTGGGCGGAACATTGGCCCAGGTACACCGCATCAAACGCCCGATCTTTAATCAGTGACGTTGTTGTTGACACTTTTGCTGACCATTTTTTTAGGAGGCACTAGGGTGTGCCACTTCAACAGGGGCGAATGGCGAATATTTTACTTATAGGCTGTAGTTACACACCAAATAACGCATTTTAAAACAACAGGCTTTTTCCAATTGTTGTGCTGAAACATTGCTTGATGCTCGGTATGTTTTATTAATGTCACAATATAGACAATATTTATGTTTATATTAACATAGTTCACCATACAAAACGAACACTAGTTGACTTCTCTGTGCCCTCGGTTGAAATGTGAAAAGTGTGACATATTGGTGATTGAAGAACATGAATAAAGTCAACAATGATCCACGTCTCATGCATCCCCGCCATAACAACCTCGCCCGGCGCACGACCTCTTCCTGTTTGTATCGTAACCGTGGCAGCTGCACGGGCTTATAATGTAATAAACACATCACGGTGATGGCGCGGCTAAGGCACAGGGCTATTCATAACTCCTTCCTCCTCCATATAGGCCGTTTGAACTTCCTGTGTGGATTTTCAAAATACAAGTCGCCGACAATATTGCGTGCGTGAGGAAAAAAATAACTACAAAGATGTAAAAAAAAAAAGCCCATGAAGATTAGAAAGCCAGAGACGCCGCCCCCTCCCTCCCTCCCTCCCTCCCTCCCTCTCTCTCCCCTCCCTCCCTCGCTCCCTTCTTCCCTCCCTCCCTCGCTCCCTTCTTCCCTGTCTCCCCATCCTCCTCTCTCCTCCTTGTGAGGTGTCTGTCACTCTGCAGCAACGCCTGATGTCTCCCCCCATGACACCACCACCATCACCATCACCATCACCCGCCCTGCCCGTCATTTAGGAGTCACTTGAGTTGACGCTTTGGAGAAGATGGAAGGAAAAAAAAATTATAATCTCACCCGCCCCAAAAAAAAAAGGTGAAAAGGGAAAGAGAAAAAAAAAAAAAACCCAAAGTGAGAACATAAAGGCGCGTGGACAGAGAGAGGGGGTGGGGGGTGTACAGCAAAATAATTAGGCCCCCGGTCGAGGCACGGGGGGCTCCTGCGAGTGGGAGGGGCCCGTAACCACCGTGACACATTCAAATGAGTATTGGCAGTGCCACGCGCCGCCGCAGCACCAGCTGCGGACCTCCTGCTGGGAGCTACCGTACTGTGCCCTACCCAGCCCTGCACACACACACACACACACACACACACACACACACACACACACACTCTGACCACTAGGGAACAGCCCCCACCCCCCTCCCCACCACCAAACACACACCCTAACAAGAGCAGCATCTTCTTGTTTTGTTGTGGTTTTTTTGGGGGCATTTTTTTTTAAGCATGCCGCTCTTGATAAGGTCACACTTTTGGAGGTGTCTTAAATGGATCCAGGTCAAATAAAAAAAGGCTAAAAATGTGTGTTAGACAATGTCAACCATTATAAGTGGCCTGGCCCTCGGACTGTTGCTAAATACGCAGGCGTGGGGGGGGGGAGGGGGAGAGTGGGAGGGAGGGGGGTGGGGAGGGTCCGACTCCGTGCCCTGCAGATGGGACATCCCACATGGATGGGGGAGGCGGGAGTGGGGTGAGGTTGGGGGGGCACCGGGGGTGTGGGTTAACAGGCAGGGAGGTGGGGGGTGGGGAGGTTAAGGAGGGTTGGGAGTGGGTGGAGGCGGGGCAACAAAGCAACTGTCTAGTTTGTACTAACCACTTCCCCTATCTGCACCCACCACCACCCACCACCAGCACCACACCCCCATGGCCATTAGTCAGTTAATCCCCGGCTCTTTTACGTGGCGGTCCCCGTGGGCCAGTCGCATCCCAATTTGCCGAACCCAATTTGGGAAGGGGGAAGGGGGGTTTGGGGGGGGTGGAAGAGCCCCCAGACTGACAACCGCCAACCAGGCAACGCAACACAACGCAAGCCCTGCTTGGTAATGGCCGGGGCCGTCTGTTATCGGAGGCGCGCCCGTGCCACACCCTGATCACGTGATCACGGCGGGCGTCACGTGACTTTCCAGACGATTGGGTTTTATTCTCCAGTGAGATGACGACAGCGTTTTCCCGTCGCCGGCGTGGCGGTGCTATTGCTTTTTTTTTTTATTTGTTGGTTTTATTTCGTACACTTGACAAGTGAACACAAAGAAATGTCGAGAGCAGTACAAAATAAAAGTGTTTTGTGTTTCTTTTAGTATTTGATTGCTGTATTAACACGTATGTTAATCATATTGTATTACTAACAACAATAAATAACAACAATAACAGATGGTGAATGAAAGCTGTATTCTATTGAAATCTGTTATCCCATGACTAAAAACAAACGTGGTGTAGGTTGCTCAATAGCACCTCCTGGTGGGGTAAACAGTGCAACAACATGTTTATCATGATTGTCTACCAAATCAATAAAGTGAACACACATACAAAATACAGTATAGTACAATATTGTTGGCAAAGGCGGCAAGACTCTTGATATTTCTATCAAACAAAAAGCAAATCAGTAGGAGCCATTATCGTAAAACAACAGCTATTCGTGGCCGCAGTCATCAATTTTAGTTTAAATGTAGCCGATTACACGACGACTAAAGTACTCAATCTCTGAAGAACACGTCCCGTCCAACCAACAGAAAATCAATTTGGTGTGTAATAGGAGTAGCGGCAGCAGTGAAACATTACATAGTGCAAAGTGAAGTCGCCAAAATGTCGGCTCACATGGGAACGCTACGATGACACGTTGACCATAGATCAGCGTGCTTTACGTCAAGAAGAAGCTGGAATGAACAGACTGCAGGGCAGAACTCAGTGGTCTCAGCAGGTCGCTCCGGGGTTAGTTTCTGACCGGCGTGGTCCCGCCCTTCACTGCCTTCTTCAGGTGGTGGTAGTTGGGCAGAATCTTCATCAGGAAGTCCAGTTGCAGCGTCTGAGGCTTTAAAATAAAAGTACAACAAATATTAACAAAAATATTCATAAAAAGTAAAGAAAAGATAGATTTTTTTTAAATCATGTTTATACAAAAATATAAAAAAAAATACTTATAGGAATCTTTTTTTACCACCAGGTGTGAGTGTGATTAGCCAACTGCAAGCGGCTTCAGAATCTCCTCCTTATGACATCACAAGTGGGAGTGTCCACCCAGATGTATCAACGTGATAGATCAGACCAACCGGTTGCTACAGTCCACTGGGTATCTATTCACCATACAGCTGGATGGACACTCCCACTTGTGATGTCATAAGGGGGAGATTTTGAAACCGCTTGGAAATGGTGAATCACATTCACACCTGGTTAATAGGAGACTAATAGGAGACTTCTAAAAAAACGACATTGAAATTCATTGAAATTGAAAAACCGAAGCGTATCGGGAGCAAATGGAAGTGTGGGCGGTTAGCGGTGACAGACAGACCTGAGGCTTCTCGCTCTGCACGCGGCGCTTGCCGTTGGCGCCGTACACCACCGTGTTCTCCGCTATGACCTCGCCGGTCTTGACCTGACAACCGGCCCCGATGATGCAGCCGCTCGTCAGGCTCACACTCTTCCCAAGGTCCGCTGAGGGAACAGGAATATACATACTCTATATATCAGAAGAACAGGATTATGATATTTACCAAGCAGCATTCAATGGTGACATTGCTGCATGTGGAGGGAATCAGGAAAAGACAGGATAGTCTAATCTAGTCTAGTCTAATCTAGTGGTTGTCGGTCCTCAACTGCAGTGAGATTCCTAACATTTAATGTCAATATAACAAGCATTAGCCTACAATGTTATAGATATTATAATGCATATCTATGTCCAGAGATATAATAGATATAACACAGTGGTGCACAATAGCCTCAGGATCATAATGTGTCATTAGTCATGAAGTCACAACCCAAAACAAAAAAAAATTCAATTCCTTAATGCGCTACAACAATTGACTTTCAGTGCCTCACAATGAAATAGTAAACCACTGAAACATGATTTATTTCCCTATTTGCCTAATTTGCTCATATTTCTCATCCTAAAAAATAAAGCTGCTCCTGTTGCTGTAAAGTCTGTAAATAGTGTGGATATTCAGATTCTTTCCCTTCAATTGTGATATTTGTGATATTTGTATTGTTCTGTTGTACATTCCGCTGGGCATCGCCACTTGTTCATTTCACTGCATATCCTGTATGTGTATGTGACCATTAAATGTATTGAATCTTGAATCATCATTGAAACATTAGTTAATTCATGGGCTTTTGGTTTCCAACACTAAAGTCCACAGTCTAGCTGTAGGTAGACTCCAAACCCCTTATTTCCCCTTATTGCATTCATGACATGTACATGATACTTCACTGAATGTGACTTTGTGATAAATAGTCACTGATGACTCACCTTTTGACTCGATGACGTTATTGTCCCCGATTTTCAGCGCTCGGGATACTTGGGATGGAAAATTAAAGACATAACTACAATACATGTCGAAATGTGATGGTGATGCAACCAGCTCGAGGTTATGAAGGTCAACAACGGTGGTTGACAATAAAAGGATACCGCATCCGACTTCAAACACATTGTTGGTTCCAATTGTCATTGTCTGGGGCTCCGCATCCTCTGTGTCTGGCATGATGTTTTCAGGATAACTAAGTATAATCAATTTAAAAACAAAAAAAATGGCTCAATGATAATGCAGATGTGCATGATACGTGGGTTAAATCAATGGTCATGTCTCATGATGTGTAGTAGGTGATAGGCAGCATACCTGTTAATGATGAGGGCCTGCTCCTCAATTAGATTGCCTTCCCCTATAATGATGGGTCCTGCCTCGGCTATGATGCGCGCCTTGGGGTGCACCACTGTCCTCGCACCTGTACAGGTAGGGGGGGCGGGGCTCTGTGGTCAGCGCCCGCACATGATTGGATAATAATTGATTGACGCTTGATGATTCATTGCTTACCGATGAACACATCTCCTCGTATTTCGCTTTCAACACAGACGACAGCCCCTGCTGCGATTTTTGCACTGCAAGATACAAGAGAAATAAATAAATGACGTGTTGGATTCATAGCCATAATAATACACAGCATTGCAATAGTTACCTTTTTTGTGCAATTTGCTTGGGGAGGTCTGTCATCCTTATAATTATTGTTGTATATCTTGTTGTTGACAATGGATTATTAAGACTGGTGTAGTCGTCGCAGGGTTGATTGTTTTGGTCTGGATTTGCTGTACAATAATGAGGCTTTAGTGCCCCCTGCTGCACAGTCTGAAAAGTGCAATTACATAACAAGCTTTTACTCTTGGCCCTATTATGATTACGTCCTGCGACTGCGTATAGAGCTGGTGCTGCTAGAGGGAGGAGAATAATCACACAGCATATCATTCTAAATATTATGCAAAGAAATAAATACAACCTGAGAAACTGGACTATTCACGTTTAATTGCAAGCAGGCGCGGCACCATAAAAGAAAAGAAGCCATATAGGGGCCCCCACCACGGCCGAGCGGAAAAAAGTCACATTGTTTTACAAAAAAAACTCATTTTAACATAATTTACACCATCATTATATATATGGACCCATATAATACTGTGATACTTTTACTATGTGGTTAGGTTTGCATGGAGTATCCTGCATAACAGAACATTATTTTCTTCATGTTTGTTTAAGTAGGCTATTTATTATGTATAAGAGGGTGACAGGGGCCCTCCAGTATATTTTGTTTGATTCTTTTTTATACAAATTTCAGCCTGTAAACCAAATTATTTTGCTAATTTTACTGTAGTTGTGTCACTAATTACTAAGAAGGAAAAATAAGTCCGACGCCCCATGCCGGCCTGCAATTGTAGTGTTACCACAATTCCTGTAGGGGGCAACAACCCATCACACAAGAGCAAAAGAGACAAGCATGTCCATCACCAGTGATCTAAAACAGTATAAACCAAATAAATATAATAAACATCTTCGATCATCCTCTGATGCGCCATGATTACTTTAATGGGAGGCCTCCAACTATCTTATCAACCACTGTCTAGATAGAGGGAGGGAGACTCCTGATCTGTACTTACTATAAATCTGTAAATCTGTTAGTTTATTTGTATTCTTCTGTTGATTTCTCTATTGTTTTATTGTACTGTATTGTTATGCAACCTGGCACAAGAATTTCTTATCTTATCTTATCTTATCTTATTTTATTGTTTCATCAGCACCTGATGAAGTGTTCACTTTGACAGCGCGCAACCCGCCCGCACGCACGCACATGCGCGCGGCGGACGCACCTGGCGGCCGCGCGCCTCCCCCCTCACACAAACGCGTGCCCGAGCGCGAAGCCTCGAGGATGGTGGACGCGCGTTTGGAAACCACCCCCCCCCCCCACGCCAATGTTTTGTTTGTTGTTGTTGTTGTTTGTTAGTTTTTGTTTTTCTAATGGACGCCAAATGATGCGCATCGTGTGTGTGTGTTTTTTTCTTCTTCCAAAATGGCCCCTAAGAAGAAACGCTGGCAACTTTTGGCGCCTTTAATGTGAGCGGGCGGGAGAGCGTTGAGCAGCATGGAGCACACGACGACCACCACCACGCTGAAACACCCACACCCTGAAGGTACCGAGAACAAGTGATTAACTACAACTAGTTGAAAATAAATCAGTTATTGACATATTATTATTAGTATTATTATTATTAGTAGTAGTATTATTATTAGTATTATTATTATGATAAAAACGTAATTTTAGATTGTTTTATTTTAATGGCATGGTGAGTAGCGAGTTCAGTAACAATAACCATTCACGATTCAAGTTGAAAATACATCCAGTTATTGACACATTATTATTATTATATTATTATAAAACGGTAATTTTTGTTTTTGTTTTAATGGCATAGTGAGTAGCGAGTTCGAAGTTTGTGATTGTGCAGGTTTTTTGGGGGAGGTGGTGTTTGTTGGTCGCAAAGTCTGCTCAAATATCGTGTACCTGTATGTATGAATCAAGACAAAAAGATATGTGTTGCTTCTTAAGGACACCACGTTGCAACAACAGGTGCGACATTGACCGATCCTTTCCAGCAAAAGTAAAGGACTCCCATTAAAAATGTGTGATATCTGTCCCCCCCCCACTTGCCATAGATCAGCTCTGGGTGGGTACACACTTCACAGTTGTGATATATATATATATATATATACTCTGACAGTACTTATTAGTATTCTGTTGGAGTCAGACAGGCAGTTATAACCTCTAGTCTTGATGAAGTATCACAGACACCCCACTGTTATCCATCCATCCATCCATCCACAGACAGACAGATAGACGCAGGCGTTGTGCTTTATCAACTCATGGGTTTAGGGGAGAAATCTAAGAAAAATAACTTCCCAGTCAGCACATTTAGAAAAAAAACAGTGTCCCCCCCCCAAGGCCACTATAAACCTTCCTTAATATAAAGCTGATCACTCTCAGAGGAGTGTGTGTGTGTGTGTGTGTGTGTGTGTGTGTGTGTGTGTTGCAGAGTTGATGGAGCTATTTAGAATTTAACTTTACCAAAGTACTTTTCAAAGTAATAGCGCTAGTCAAAGTAATAGTGGACTAAACTGCCTCCTATTGTTGTGCTGAGTGGGACAATCACCCAGTTTCGGCCATTCAGCTGTAGTCAATTGACTTGATTGTGGGGAGGAGCTTAACCCTCCATGAGCCTCGCTTGCATACCTAACTATTAATACAGAGCCAGCATTTCAGCGCCAGGCCCCAGTGAATGAAGAACCGGCTGAACAAAGACAAGGGAGTCTTTCTGCAGGAGTCAAGACCCGGTCGAAAAAAGTCCAGGGAGTCATACAACGACATCTTCGTCCTTGCTTCCGCCCATCCTAGCCATGTGCCGAGGCTCCATTACAGTCAGGACATCCTACCGTAGCAGATGTCGCGGGAGGCCCTCCACTTCGCATCCTTCCAATCTCCTCTGGATGCCCTACAACTGCCCCGATCTACCTCCTAACATTAGTCAGGCCCCACACCCCAGCTCGGGTGCACCGCTCAACAACTTTCGATAGATGACTGGTACCACCTTCACAGGCAAACAAGTTCGCTTTCAACACAGCCAAGTTCCCAGTCTTCTCTGTTCTGGCACCGCAGTGGTGGAATGAGCTCCCGGCTGATGTCAGGATGACAGTCGCTCACCAGCTTCCTCAAGAGACTCAAGACCCACCTGTTCAGAGTTCACCTGGACTCTGCATAACCCTCCCGCCTTCCCTCTCCTAACCCTAGCACTAACTTACGTGTTTGTACATCTTGGCATTATTAATAGTACTTAATAGCATCATTCAGTATATTGTATGTTCTTAGATGTTGGTAATGCACTCAGAATGGCACTTCTGTTCTTATCCCAGCTATTATGCAGGCAACCTAGCAATTATGAAACTCGTTCTATTAGCCTCGCAATTATGAATGCTTGAAACCTGCTCTATTCTCTATTCTTATCTTTATGTACCAGAGCGATATATTGCTGTCTCTCTTTCAACAAATGTACTCTTTGTAAGTCGCTAAAAGCGTCTGCCAAATTCCCTGTGTGTGTGTGTGTGTGTGTGTGTGTGTGTGTGTGTGTGTGTGTGTGTGTGTGTGTGTGTGTGTGTGTGTGTGTGTGTGTGTGTGTGTGTGTGTGTGTGTGTGTGTGTGTGTGTGTGTGTGTGTGTGTGTGTGTGTGTGACACTGCTGAATGCAAATTGCCTCCATGGTCTTCACTCTCTAAAGACCCTGCTGGCTCACAGGAGTCACTAGGGACAAGCAAATGAAGCCTGTTCTCAGTCTATTTACATTCCAAATTACCTTTCTTTAAATACCGCCAACATGGGAAATTTACCAAGCTGTTGGATATAATAATATGATATAAATAGCCCAAATATGTTGTTGGTGTAATTTCTATTGTGCCGATGCAGTGATATCGGTTGTTTGTATGTGGTCATTGTTTACTCCATGTCTTCTCTCATGGGTCAAATCAGCAACAATTACATACTTGTTCCAACAAGGTTTTGTGACTCTCATATCAATAACCATATGTTACCCTGGCAGGACGGCCTAATATCCTTAATAGTGAATCCTTAATATATAATAAAAGTACACATTGAAATTGTGATGTTATTCAAATGTGAAATATACATTTTAAACTAATTCATAGGGGTGTGCATCTTTCGGTGTCTTGCGATTCCATATTGATTCTTGCGCTTATGATTCGATAAAAAATTGATTGATTCAGTACATAGGGGTACTAACTTCAGGATCGAGGCTACTCTAGTCTGCTGTTCGCTAAAGAAGGAGATGTGGCAACTTATGACATGAAAGCAGAGTAAAGTGTTAATATTTGAAAAAGTTAGGCTTCATCAACTGACTGCCATAATGTAAACACACAAAGGCAAACCTCAGACAAAAGGGATAAAATCGCAAAAATGGATTTTTGGGAGTTATGTATTGATTTAATGTTCAATGTTAGCCACCAATTGCACAAAAACACATTCCTTGTTTGCAAAAACTTAGGCAATAAATGTTTCTGATTTCAGAATCATAGAAGATAAGACTCGCCATTCTTGTGTGAATCGATCAAAAACGAACAAAACATGAACGGTACAGTCGGTACGGTCTCTGGCTATCTCTGTTGTACTCCTTTCTTCTTCATTGTATTTATTAATTGTACATTTAATGGATTTATTTTCCTTTTTCTCCTCTCCCTCCCCACTGGTCTCTCTCTCGGTTAGCGATGCCTCATGTCTGTCAATCTTATGAGGCTTTCCAGGAAAACAGTCAATCTGGCCGCAAAACTATTCCCAGCACGAGAGAGAGCGCGAGAGAGCGAGAGAGAGAGAGAGAGAGAGAGAGAGAGAGAGAGACGTGTTCTGATTGAACCACCAGAGAGAGACCCTCTCGATGGCCTGACCTTAATGGAGAGATCTTTCATCTCCGCGCGCGAGCCGTCTCCTCCCCGCCTCTTGTCAGCTCTCGCCCCCTAAGTGAGCCGCCATCCGTGGAGACGGAGAAAGGGCAGCAGGAGCCTCCTGGCCGCGCGGGGAAAGTTCAAAACATTGACAACAGCAGAGGCACCCACCGTCCCATTCTCTCTCTCTCTCTCGCTCGCTCTCTATATACACACACACACACACACACACACACACACACACACACACACACACACACACACACACATTCCGCGCTGATGATGGGGAGCCGCCGAAATTGGATTCCGCTTTTTAGCTGACCGACCGTGATGGGGGAGCCGGCATTGCTCTGGAGACGCCAGCGCTAACTCCACTCTGGGGGAGGAGGGGGGGTGGGGGGCAACAACAACAACAACGGTGGCGGAGGCGGCATGAAAGGGCTCCATTGCCGGGGCGACACTGGCGACTCGCTCATCCACATCGCCGCCGTTGCCGCCACCACCAAGCTCCTGCTGCTTGATGTTCTTTGCTATTGTTGTGCTCCTCTCTCTCTACCATGCCCCCCCCCCACCACCCCAGGAAAGGACAGAAGACACACAAGCTGACAATGGGAACACCTGGTTCCCCGCCGAATCCGTCCCATCGACTGTCCCGCTGCTGTTGGAGGGGGGGCCTCAAATGTTTATTCTGCTGCCAGCCCCGTGGGACACCCCCCCCCCCCCCCCCCCACGTCAAATTAATGAGGGGGGGGGGCTAGCCGATGTCGCTGATTAACGTGATCAGACGCGATTTAATGTCTCATTTTCTTTCATTAGGCGGCAGTGTTTTCACTGCCGTGTCAGCATGGCGCCGCTGTTTGATCCAAACGCTGTGTACCCCCCTCCCCCCTCCCTCCCTCCTCCCCTGCGGTATATTTGGTGAAGATGAAGCTTTTCTTCTGGCAGAGAGCAAAAAGGGGCCGCTAGGTAGGCTAATTGTGAGCCTCGGATGCAGAGCTGATGCAGAAGAGTATGTTCTTCTCAAGACTCTGAAGACCTTACCCCCCCTTCCACCTCCCCACCACCGCCCCGCAGCAGGGGAGATGTGGGAAGAAATTGACTGATCTCAGAAGAAGGAGAATCAGAACTCATGTATTCGTAAAGATGGAGACACAAAGTACTGTTACTACCAAATCCAATAAATGGGCAAGTGCTGCAGGCTGACTTGTGGCAATGTTTCGATCACTTTTTTTGTTTCCCCCATCTCTCTTCTGACACAGTCTGTATCCATGGAGTTGTAGGCCTGTGTTATGACTGGCTGTCGCAGATTAAAAAAAAGTTTCTCATCGATGGGGAATCCGTTCTGAAGAGAGACCGGGCAAGGAGTTGTCAGACACACAGTACTAAACTGTGGGAAGCTATTGAACGGGCTGCTTTTTGATCGGCACCGAGGGACGTTTTGTACTTTTTCAGGAAAGGGGGGGTAGGAGGGGGAAAAAAAAGGCATTGAGGACGGGCTACAGATTTTTTGTTTTCATCCATTGTACCGGCGTCTGCTTTGAAGAGAGCTGCAGCGTTTTGATGGCTGTCTCCTCGCTGTTCTACAGCCGAGCAACACTGCATGGCGTGCAGTCCCATTTTTTTTGTGTCAATGTTGTGAGTTTTTAGCTTTCATTTAGCTTCAAACTGTGCTCTCAGCGGCAGCCGCCTCTGGGGCTTCTTGCACAGTGCACTGCTTGCTGCTGCTGCTGCTGCTGGTGGTGTGATGATCTCTTGTCGGCGCGACATGTGGGCTAGCACCACCGCACGCTCCCCTTTACCACACCGCCACGCAGGGTAGTGCAGGTTTCTGGAGGCCCCAGGCCCCAGCCCAGCCCGGGTAATGTATGCATTAAAACTCACACTTACACAGAAAACACACGCAAGAATCAACCCGGTACTGCTGGGAACGCTGGGTTGCCATAGAAATTACAATAAAGTATAAAGTTTCCCCCTTAGCACAGCGGATTGGAAATAGTTTGACGTGGTGTTCTGCTCCGACTCTGCTTTCGCTGTAGGCAACGAAAAAAAGGAAGAAAAACGTTTGGTTGTACGCCATATGCTTCTATTTTGGATGGGAAATGGTATTGATTTCACCAGCGGATAGTCTCAGCACATCACGTCTCTCGCTATTGTGTAGAGGTGTGTGTGTGTGTGTGTGTGTGTGTGTGTGTGTGTGTGTGTGTGTGTGTGTGTGGTGTGTGTGTGTGTGTGTGTGTGTGTGTGTGTGTGTGTGTGTGTGTGTGTGTGTGTGTGTGTGTGTGTGTGTGTGTGTGTGTTACTATGGTAATGCTGAATGTCTGGGGGCACTTGAGATAAAATTGCCCATGCTTGTAGTAGTAGCAGTAGTAGTCATATATGCTGGAGTGCTCAGGCAGTGTGCCACCATTCCAAGGCACCCGGAAGGGGGAGGGCAGTTCAGCCATTGATGGGAAGTGGTACTTCCCACCCACTCCCCATTCCCTCCTGGATTTTCCATCCTCCTCCTGGACTCCATCTGTCCATCCCCCCCCCCCCCCCTCCACCGGGGAAGGCATTCCTCCTCTTCCTCCTTCTCCTCCTTCCCCTTCTCTTTCTCCTTCTCCTCCTCCTCCTCAGCCCTGCTCGTATCACACTACGCTCTCCCGGCCACGTCCTTAAGCACGTGAGTCGGAATCGCTGACATTTCTGGGGCCAGGGGGTGGGGGAGCTCTCGCAGTCGTGCAAAACGTGCGTCCACGAGACATCTGACAGACTTGACCCTGGATGTCAGCGTTCAGTTCAGTGCCGGAGTCTTGCCTGGAGTGGATGCCACTACAGAGGCGTCGTAGTAAGCCGCCAATGCCTCCTCCTGCTCAATATTTGTGGGACGGGTCTGTGGTCGTGCTAGTAACGTAATGCATGGCTGGTTGATTTGTACGTTTTAGATTTATGGCTTCTTGAGCCTCTAAAGTAGGCCAGAAAGAAGCCAGGACGATGTTCCTTTGTAGAAAAGAGTTGGTTGGTTATTTAAAAATGTAAAAACAGCTTTAATTAATTCTACATATAGTATCTACAGTATATATATAGAGTATATATATCTTTCATATAGGCTACATTAAAAGCATGCTTTATCATTATTAATGATGTGCACTCAATCTCAACATGCGTTAGATCATGTATGTGCAGTTTGTTATTTTTATGTTCAAAGTCAAAGCTTCGTCTTTTTATGTATTGATTTTATTTATTTGTGCATTGATGCATGCCGCCCTGTGTTTGCTAGAGGCAGCCATCTTGACACCTTCTGTGAGTATCCGCCTCGCTGATCCTGAAACACCCACCAAGCAGTGGGCCCCTATGCTATTGATAGACTGAGGTTTTGAAGTGTGTGTGTGCGCGCGCGTGCGTGTGTGTGTGTGTGTACGTGCGCTCTCTCAAGGGAGTGCCTTTTTAGGCTACCTGTATAAAGATGAACGGTGAGATACGCCTGGCTGATCAGCCGTGCAGTGCAGAGCAGTGTACCGTACCGGTATCTGCATTGATCACTGGATGGGTTTGAGACCGGGCCAGGCCATGCCAGCTACGGCCCCCCACCCCCGGCAGTCACGCACGGCTGGAGAATGGCCCCGCCCATCCGGCCTGCATGCACTCTCATAGGCTTCTTAAGCACACACACACACACACCACTGGGCTTGGGTCCACCCCCCCCATCCCCTCTGTGCATCCTAAAATCAGGACGTATGTGTATGGTGTCCTGTATGTCCATTGTGTACATTAGGACATGGATCTTGTCCCAGCGTCAAGGTTTGGAGTGGACAATGTTTGCGTTGGCGAGGCGTCTTATACGGAATCCAAAAATAAACATTTTTTTCTTAAAGCTAGCTAGTGATGCACATCCGTACACAGATTCTGTGGTGGGCAGGAGAAGCTTTCCTTCGTTATCAGGGAAACGTTATCGCATCAAAACTGACCTTTTAGGCAATGGGCGAGTACGTGACGTCATTTGTCATTTATTATTCTCAATCAGGGAATTCCCTCCTGCTGGACATGTAATTCAATAGATTATTCAGTTGCATATTGTTCACAAATGGCATTTCCCCCCCCCCTGCAGTATAACTCATGGTTAGTTAGCCAGCTATAAATAGGATGGTTCGATGCCATGAACGTCTCGTGAGTGATGAGCACTGGATCCACCGTGCATCGTGACATCTCATTTCCTTCCGTGTGCGCAAAGGAAAGACCTTTTTTTTGCCTTTAAAAAAAGGGTTATCTGTACTCAGATAACCTTGTCCGTGGTACCCGGTGCGTGATGGATCACCCTGCCTCTCGCTCAGATTAGTAGTAAGATCTATATTATCTATATTACATTTTAGTGATGCAGAAAGTGTTGTACACGCTTTTATCTCCTCACACCTTGATTATTGATTATTAATCCTTATTATTAATCCTTTTGTCATAAAAAAACCAAACTGAAACTATTAGACTGTACAGGACTTAGCTGCCAGGCTGGGTCCTCAAGTCTCTCCTTGGCCTGGCTCCTGCTTATATTCTAGACCTTTATGAGCCTCTGCGTACTTTGAGATCCTCGGGCAGAGGTCTTTTCCAGTCTGTCTATTCCAGAGTCCTGACTAAAAACTAAACGGGACAGAGCCTTTGCTGTCAGGGCCCAGAGACTCTGGAACGACCTGCTGAGGAAATCAGGCTGTCCGAATCAGTGTCTTCATTCAAGTCTTCCCTGAAAACATACTTTTATCGGACAGCATTTCCTGATTTTACTTGAGCGGCCTGCTTATTACTTGATTCGATTTTTTTTGTTTTCATTTTCTTTCATTTTACTCCTTGTGTGTTTTCATGGCTTTTAATTCGTTTGATCTGTGTTTTAATTGTGTTTGTTTTTACTGTAAAGCACTTTGTAACAGTTTTGAAAGGTAAATAAATAAAGTTTATTATTATTATTATTATTATTAGTAGTGGTAGTGTACTAGTAGTGTAGTAGCAGTTAGGGATGCACCGATCCAACTTTTTCAGTCCCGATACCGATACTGATACCTGGGCTTTGGGTATCGGCCGATACC
>PIJE02000907.1:185508-190508 GCA_002895965.2 Coryphaenoides rupestris | reverse complement strand
ATGATATCAGATCTCACTCATTGTATAAAGTGAAATACGGACACTGTGCATGGTGAACGCTGACGATGGCGATGACAATGACAGATAGACAGACAGACAGGCAGACAGACAGACAGGCACCGGATGCGTCCTCTGGTGACGCCGTGTTCTGCAGTGTCACCACGCCGCTGTAGAGTCCTCTAATCTCTTTCTTTCTTTCTTTCTTTCTTTCTTTCTTTCTTTCTGCCGACACATCACACCAGTGGTTTGTCTTTTAGTTCTCTCGACATGCACACATGCCTCTCCAACTGTCACTGTTCTCCCTCCCTCCCTCCCTCCCTCCCTCTCCCTCTGGCTCTCTCTCCCCCCCTCCCTCTCTCTCTCCATCCCTATCTGTCCCTCCCTCCCTCTCCCTCTGGCTCTCTCTCCCCCCTCCCTCTCTCTCCTCCCTCTCCCCTCCCTCTCTCCCTCTCTCTCCCTCTCCCCCTCCCTCTCCCTCCTCTCTCTCCTCCCTCTCCTCTCTCCCTCCCTCCCTCCTCTCCCCCCTCTCCCCTCTCCCTCTCCCCCCCTCTCTCTCCCCCTCCCTCTCTCCTCTCTCCCCCCTCTCTCTCTCTCCTCTCCCTCTCCCTCTCCCTCTCTCCTCCCCCTCTCCCTCTCCTCCCTCCTCCCTCCCTCCCCCCTCCCCCCTCTCTCCTTCCCTCCCTCCCTCCTCCCTTCCTCCCTCTCCCTCCCCTCTCCTCTCCTCCCTCCCTCCCTCTCTCACCCTCTCTCCTCCCTCCCTCCCTCTCTCTCCCTCCCTCCCTCCTCTCTCCCCCTCTCCCTCTCCTCTCTCTCCCTCTCCCCTCTCTCCTCTCTCTCTCTCTCTCCCTCCCTCCCTCCCTCCCCTCCTCTCTCTCTCCTCCCTCTCCTCCCTCTCTCTCTCTCCCTCCCTCCTCTCCCCTCCCTCTCTCCCTCCCTCTCCCGCTCCCTCCCTCCCTCTCTCCCTCCCTCCCTCCCTCTCTCTCCATCCGTCTCAAGACTTGTGGGTGGGAAGATGTGAGGGAACATCTCAGTGCTTTCTTGTGTCCATAAACAACGCCCTGTGTCCCTCGGAGGCCGTCTTGACTGTTCGTCTTCACTCTGTTCCGGAGTCACTGTCACATTACCTGCTCCCCACTCGCACTATCTATCCCCCTCCAACAAAAAGAGGCGAATAAAAAGCACGGGAATAATGTGACACCAAGAGATCGGCGAGTGCGACGAGAAATATGATGAATAAAACTTGAGAAAAAAATGTGACGGTGAGGACGAGATGATACAAGGTGTGAAAGGTTGTCTCGGAGGGGGCTTGTAAAGTTACAAGGATACGAGAGGAGGCCTCCATAAAAGTAGCTCGGATAGAACAGCGACCTTAATGTCTGCGTGACGCATAGATTATTAAGCACAATAAATATTATACGGTTTGGTTTCGGGCGGGGAGCGGCTTCTGGGTCTGAGCATACATACAGACACAATCGTCAAGTCGTTAGGCTCCGTTTCCATCTTCTGTCCGACGTCGCCTCCACTATAACAGAGTTCCGTGGGGGGTGGGCAGGGCGGCGGCGGCGCGCAGGGGGGTTCAATTTTCCCTAACCAATCGCTAGAGACCAGCGATGCGTAGCCATGACAACATACTGGTTTTTGCCAGGGTTTTGGATCGTGGCGTAAAAACAAATAGAAGTGCCGATATTGAGGAGACGTCTATGCTAAAATAAATGTGTTAATCGATGGGGGGGTCATGTCAAATTCACGATTATTATTCGGCAGCCGAAAACGCAAGAGAGTGCGTATCGATTGGAAGTTTCTGGGACTTCCGAGACTTTTAGGTAATTCTCAGAAATAGACTCACTGTCTATTTTTGGAGGATTTGTGGAAAAGGTTTTCGACGACTCGCCGGGGTGATTTGTATGATTCTAAAGAAATGGCAATTGGAGCCGATGGTTGTTGGTCAACGGCTTGATAATAGCGTCTCTCCCGCCCACGGTGCTGATTGGCTCATCATCATTTCCCCGGCCTCATTGGATAATTGCTTTTCAACCAAGAAATCCCCGTTTCCTGTCACGATGCCAGACCGGACCATAATCAGTCACACACTGGGTGAATTTAGAGGTCTGCACCCCAAGCAACATAAACGATCCAGAAAACCCATGAATACGAATGATGACGGGCGACCGGACCGGGCGAACGCAACGTCAACAACTATAAAAATACATTCTTGTGACAGGAATGAATATCTCTTTTAAGGATGCAATGGTGTCAACGCGGATTGGCTGGCCTGAGAGAAGTCCCGCCTGTACTGTGCTTTGAAAAGATCACATTGGACTAACAAACACATTCGTCTGCGTCTGCTGTGAGCGCAAATCCCACCCGTCGGCTGGTCGGGAATCACGACTCATCGTGTCCAGCCAGAAGCATTCTGGTTGGACATTCGATGGAGGCGTGGTTCGATTCCCCGGGCTCCTCCTCCTCCTAGCTAAGTGTGGAGGTGTCCCTGAGCAAGACGCCACCTAACCCTACCTGCTCCTGACGTGTTGGTGTTACCTTGCATGGTTGACACCGCCGTCGGTGTATGAATGGGTGAATGTGAGGCGATACTGTAAAGCGCTTTATTGTTGAATGCAATCCATTTACCATTATGTTCAATGTTAGCATGATGTTCTCGACAGAATACTCCAAGAACTGTGTGTGTGTGTGCGTGTGCGTGTGCGTGCGCGTGCGTGTGTGTGTGTGTGTTGGTATGTGACATCTCTTTCAGGAGGGATCGCCCGAGAGAGAGCAGTAGTGAGGGCAGCGGTTTGAAAAGAGCTAATTTCATCGCCACACACACGCACGAATGCACACACACGCACGAATGCACACACACACACACACAGACACGCACACACAGACCACGCGCCACACACACACACACACACACACACACACACACACACACACACACACACACACACACACACACACACACACACACACACACACACACACACACACACACACGTGGACCAGCTGCCTGGCTCGCTCACTCTCTCTCTCTGGAGACGCTAAGGCTTTTCAGAAGTGTTTCATTAAAATATGCACCGTGTGTGTGTGTGTGTGTGTGTGTGTGTGTGTGTGTGTGTGTGTGTGTGAGTGGCACAAGCTATCTTTCAGCAAAGTGTTTTCAGTCAGTAATGGAATAAGGTCTGCAGAATGACTGCATGGTGTTCAGACCTTCAATTTCACAAAAAAGTACTCATAATAATAATAATAATAATGATAATAAATATTAAAATACAAAAAAAATGAAATAAAACTAGGGAACACCGACAAGCTGTAAGAAATGTGAGAAAAGCCGTAATTTGGGTTTTTACAGTTCGGAAAGAAATGTCACAAAGACGGCGTTCCGTTTATCTCGGAAAACATTAACAGCTGCACCTGAGCCAACCGAACGCTTTTATGTCTCGGAGGGATCGGTAGATCCACGGCAACGTTCCGATTCATGACTCCAAGAGCCGAGACCCGAGAGGAGTGGTCGGGAATTCACCGGCACGTTCCCAACGGTGCCTACGGGTTTGACCATTCTTTCACCTGTGTTTGTACACAATACGCAGTATATATATGATATATATATATCTATATATATACTGTATATATATAGATATGAAGCTGTTGTTTTGGTTTTGGGGGCCGGTCTACACTACGCTGTTGATCTCCTCACCTATGAACCCGACCCTCAACACCATTTTGGCTGAACTCCGAAAATGGCCTGACCCCGCCCCCAAAAGAAAACATGTGATGCAGCGAAAAGAGAGAGAGAGAGAGAGAGAGAGAGAGAGGCGGAGAGAGACAGAGAACGAGAGCGAGAGAGAGGGACAGAGAGAGGAAGAGAGAGAGAGAGAGAGAAAGAGAGCGAGAGAGGCAGAGAGAGAGGCAGAGAGAGAGAGAGAGAGAGAGGCAGAGAGAGAGAGAGGCAGAGAGAGAGAGAGAGGCAGATAGAGAGAGCCCATTTATATTCCCCCCAAGTGTGAGCTTCTGCAGGTTGTGGGCAAACAATTACAGTCTACCTTCAGGAGTAAGTCAGAAAGGCTTGTGTACACACACACACACGCATGCACACACACACACGCACGAGCACACACACACACACACACACACACACACACACACACACATAACTGTGTCAGATTAGTAATTCTGTCCCCTGGACGTGGGGACAGACTTCACCCATCGCTGGGGGACCGGGAGTCAGTCTTCAGACACCCTCCCCCACCCCCCCCCCCGTGCGGGTTTGCAGTGGGAATGGCGAACACTCCAGAGGACGATTTCAACTCAAAAAATAATCTGGAAGAGGTTTTTTGGCCGCTCCTTGCCACCGCAGTTTATCACGGCAATAAACTGAGCTCTGTTTCCGCGCGGTTCTGCCAGGGTTGCTTGTTATAGACGGCGTGGAGGGACTGTGCAGCCGTTGATAACACACCGTTCTGCAGAGAGCACAGGTGCACGTTGCCAGTATAAATATATATATATATGTGTACAGTATATATATTTACATATCTATGTGATGTCTATGAAATATAGACATCACATAACGCATAATGCATAATGTACCACAACAGCGTGAGAGGGCGTCAATCCGAGGAGCTCCCAATCAACTCCACAATTATAAGGGGATCTACGCATTTCTGAAAGCGCCTTCCTCGCCATCTCAATTACGCGCAATCAGTACGAGCCGCCGCAGCTGAGACACGGCGTGCTCTCTCCAGCTCCACTCCACGCTGTGCGACGGCATCGGCGGCTTTATTAATGTGTTTTGACGAAGTGTCATAACATCACTTTGAGGCGGAACAAAGAGTGCGTGCGACAAAAAAACCCCAAAAAAAAACACTAAACAGCTCATCGGCTGATCGGCGCTTCGCTAATCAACCGATGAATTAGCTGACTGGGAACCGGCATCGGCGGGAGATCTCCGCGGGAGGACGTGTTACCGGGCGGGAGGGGGGATTTTAAGTCGAAGATGTCACGGG
>PIJE02000907.1:168008-180508 GCA_002895965.2 Coryphaenoides rupestris | reverse complement strand
CACTCAGAATGACACTCTGCTCTTATCTCAGCTATTTATACAGGCAACCTAGCAATTATGAAACTCATTCTATTAGCCTCACAACTATGAATGCTTGAAACCTGCTCTATTCTTATCTTTATGTACCACAGTGATATATTGCTGTCTCCTTCAACAAATGTACTCTTTGTGAGTCCCTTTGGATAAAAGCATCTGCCAAATGCCCTCAATGTAAATGTAAATGTGCATATAAGTGTGCATGTGTGTGTGTGCACGTGCCTCTTAAGAGATAAGCATCGGCGAATGAGAAATGAAAAGCCAGCAGCGACAAGTGCATCAACCCTTCCTGTACCCGTTATCCAATTAGATGATTCCCGTTGGCGTAAGTCAATCAAGACCTTGGCACAGGCACCTCCACGCCCGCGCGTGCACACACACACACACACGCACGCGCGCACGCACACACACACGGCGACATGTCATGTTGTTACCGTGGGGATTTAATGATGAGGAGATTGGAGAAGAAGGTGCAGGGAGTCAACAGTGAACGTAAGTGACAGGGCCAGCTTCACAATTAACCACTTCACACGGGAAGGGAAGCAAAGGGCGGTAGACAGAGAGACAGGGACACACACACACACACAGAGGTAGAGACAGAGAGAGAGAGGGTGAGAGGGTGAGAGAGAGGGTGAGAGAGAGAGAGAGAGAGAGAGAGAGAGAGAGAGAGAGAGAGAGAGAGAGAGAGAGAGAGAAACAGACAGACAGAGAAAGAGAAAGACAGTGAGACAGAGTGACAGAGACAGACAGTGAGAGAGAGAGAGAGAGAGAGAGAGAGATGGGAGAGACAGACAGAAACACAGTGAGAGAGAGATGGGCGAGAGACAGAGGGACAGAAGGGTGCGATTCCCTGAGGGATCGCCTGCTTCAGGCATCACAGCAGCGTACACGTGAAGAACACGCTTGTGTGAATCATCTCTCAGTGTGTCACGATTTGATTTTGCATTCTTGTGTGTCAGGATTTCAATTCAAAATCGATTCTTGATTCCAAAACGATTCACGCTTCAAACTGGATTCTCGATGCAGGACATAGACGGGTACTCATATCAGGATCTACTCCGGTCCGCTGTGCGCTAAAAAAGGGCACGTTTAAGTATAATTGAAAAAGTAAACTGAGCAACTGAGCAATAATGTCACAAAAACACAAAAAGGCCAACCTGAGACAAAAGGAAATGAAAAAAAGTATATACCTCCATCAGGATACGGTCATAACCATCAAAAAAAGAAAAAAAAAGAAAAAGAAAAAAATGATAAATACATGTTTTGAATATAAAAAGTGTATATTCTTTAGTCTGAATGTCATTCCTACGTGCCACAAACAAGGTAAGAAATTATACGTTTGCGTCAACAAAAAGCGGGTTAATTGCGAGTCACGCTTGTTTGCCTTCACGATCAGCGCATGTTTACAAATCATTATCCGCGGCAACCCGTTTATTAATAGTGCACCGGGCTGTCAAATGTGTTAATGGGCAACGCACGCCCAGATGAGCCCCCCGCGTGGCGTGGAGAATGAAGTGTGCCTCGTACGGATGAAATGTATTTTAAGAACCGGTGAGACCTCGTCAATTAGCGAGAGGAATTGTGTCTCCGCCTCAGATTAAACCGGGACTGAAACTCTGATAAGGGTGGACCGAGTGACGGAGAGACTGTGTCAAGGAGAAAGAGAGAAGTATTCAGCGATTAACCGATAAAGCGTCTCTGACGGGCGGAAACGTAATCAATGTTCTGCATCAGGTTGTCGGGGGGGTAAGATTGGGTCAAAAGCAGAGACGTATTCCAGGCAGCCAATGGGCATCTCTTCCTTGCCATGGAACAAAAGCCGCTGAGATGACCCTTCAGCACAGCAGATTAACCTTCTGACCTGTTTCAGCTACAGCCTGGCAGCCCCCCCCCACCCATTTTATTGATCTCACTTCCTGTTGCGGCCCTCTACTTGTCTTCCTAGAGTCCCATCCTGTTGGTCCCATTCCATCCATCCATACCATACCATCCATTCCGTCCACTGTTAGTCCGGGGTCGGGTCGAGGTGGCAGCCGGCTAAGCAGTGGCCCCCGCAGGCTTCCTTCTCCCCGGTCCCACACTCTCATAGTTCCTGCCTGGGGATCCGCGAGGCGTTCCATGTGCCAGACGAGACCTATATAATCTCTCCAGCGGGTTCTGGGTCTGCCCCGGGTGTCCTCCTCCCAGTTTGGACGTGCCCCGAAACCTCCAACGGGAGGCCGCCCGGGGGCATCCCCTAATCAGATACTGCCCGAACCATCCTCAGGCATGACTCCCTTTCGTACGCCGGAGGAGCAGGCGCTCTACTCCGAGCTCCTTTCCGGTATCGTCCTAGAGCTCTCTCACCCTATCATCTAAGGCTGAGCCCAGCCACCCTGCGGAGGAAACTCATTTCGGCCGCTTGTATCCGCGATCTCATTCTTTCGGTCTCTACCCAAAGCTCGTGACCATAGGTGAGGGTTGGAACGTAGATGGACCAGTAAATCGAGAGCTTCGCCTTCCGGCTCAGCTCCCTCTTCACCACAACGGACCGGTAACAGCGCCCGCATCACTGCAGACGCTGCACCAATCCGTCTGTCCATCTCCCGCTCCATTTTGCCCTCACTCGTGAACAAGACCCCGAGATACTTGAACTCCTTCGCTTGAGGCAGCAACTCATTCCCAACCCGGAGGGAACACTCCACCGTTTTCCTGTTGGTGCTTTCCAAAAAGACAGAAGGAAAGATAGAAGAAGACGACGTGGCACTGAAGAAGTTCCCCCTGACCAAGAACACACCTGTTGCTAGGTAACAACACCCGGAGCCATTGCGCTGAATTTCCATTTACTTTCAGAAGTCGAAAGTCGGAAGCTGGGAATGTGACCGCGTTCCGGTACAACAACAACAAAGTCGGGCGGGAAGTCGGGACTCGGGCGTTCCGACTCCCCCGGTTCACATGGAAGGCACCGCGTATCCTCGGGAGTTTCCAGCAAGAGGGTGGAAACGAGCAGAAAACACGCCACAGTCTCGCAGAAATTATACTCCGATATTTCTTGGAAGAGCCAAAAACAAGTCGAGAGAGAGCGGTGTAGCGCAGCAATTACAGGAGCCCGGAGTTAGAGTTGTACAGCAGACACGTAGGCAAGTATGGCTCACAGGGCCAGAGCCAAGGGCTTGTTCTCCGTGTAGAACAATGAGCATCAGACTCAGATACGCTCTCCTAAAGCCAACAAGACGCTGTGTGTGTGTGTGTGTGTGTGTGTGTGTGTGTGTGTGTGTGTGTGTGTGTGTGTGTGGGTGTATGTGCATGCACGAGTGGGGAAGAGAGATCTAATTAATTTGTGTGTGTGAGGCAATGCATCCACACACACACACGTGTTTGTTAATATGTGCGTGTGTGGTGTGTGTGTGTGTTGTGTGTGTGTGTGTGTAAAAATGTGTTCCTGTGTGCATGGGCCGGTGTGTGGTGTGTGTGTGTGTGTGTGTGTGTGTGTGTGTGTGTGTGTTTGTGTGCGTTCTTTGATGATCAGTTAATTGAATCTCTGCGAGGGGTGCTAGCTCGCTTGATGCGGCTTGTCTTACTGTAGATTTGGAGAATCTTCCCCGGATCTCCACGGCCATTAAAACAATTAGCCGAGCGGCGGTAGAGAGCGGAGAGATACTGTCTCTCTTAACACTATCGCACGACACAAAAGTCCTCATCTTCGCACTTTGTCACATTTACATGAACCCTGAGCGTGATCACACTCGGTGCAAATTACTTTTTTTTTTCTGCGATCTTGGTCAGAACATCCGCATGATCGATAGAGGAGAGAGAGAGAGAGAGAGAGAGAGAGAGAGAGAGAGAGAGAGAGAGAGAGAGAGAGAGAGAGAGAGAGAGTGAAAACCACGGCTGCATATTCACCGCCGCTGCCACCGCCGCCAGCTCTCAGCAGGCACGTATCCCTTTAATGCTACGCTAAGCAAGCTGTGCTAAGCAAGCTACGCTAAGCTAGCGGCGACGGTGACGTGACAGATCCCAGTGAGGCGCGGCCGTGCGCTGAATGCATGATTGAAACATCAATGTGATCGGTATGGCTGACTTGACGATCTGTGTATACTGTATATACAGTATATATATATATATATATATATATATATATATATATATATATAAAGGGGCTGACTTGATCATCTTGTATATATAAAGGGAGAGAGAGAGAGGGGGAGAGAGAGAGAGAGAGAGAGAGAGAGAGCGAGAGAGAGAGAGAGAGAGAGAGAGAGAGAGAGAGAGAGAGAGAGAGAGAGAGAGAGAGAGAGGAGGGGAGAAGAGAGAGGGGGAGAGAGAGAGAGAGAGAGAGAGAGACGAGAGAGAGAGGAAGGAGGGAGAAGAGCGAGAGAAGAGCAAGAGAGAGAGAGGGGGAGAAGAAGAGAGAGAGCTGGGGGGGAGAAAGAGAGAGGGGGGAGAGAGGGGGGAGAGAGAGAGAGAGAAGAGAGAGGGGGAGAGAGAGAGAGCAAGAGAGAGAGAGAGAGAGGGGAGAAGGGAGAGAGAGAGGGGGCAGAGAGAGAGAGAGAAAGAGGTAGAGGGGGGGGGGGAGAGAGAGAGAGAGAGGCAAGAGAGAGAGAAAGGGGGGAGAAGAGAGAGAGGAGAGAGAGAGAGAGAGAGAGAGAGAGAGAGAGAGAGAGAGAGAGAGAGAGAGAGAGAGAGAAAGAGAGGGGGGAGAAGAGAGAGAGAGGGGGCAGAGAGAGAGAGAAAGAGAGGTAGAGGGGGGGAGAGAGAGAGAGAGAGCAAGAGAGAGAGAAAGGGGGGGAGAAGAGAGAGAGAGGGGGCAGAGAGGGGGGGGCGAGAGAGAGGGGGGGAGAAGAGAGAGAGAGATAAGGGGGGAGAGATAGAGAGAGAGAGAGAGAGTACTTGTGGATCTGACTTGATTTATAGTTTGGGTCAATTAGCTGCGCGCTATCTCCTCTCTAAGTAGCATGTAGCCGTACAGGCGGCACAGTTCAATGAAAGGTTCCAGTGAACTGTTTGTCTTTAAACGTTGTAACACGGCTCACATGATGATCGTCAACAGTAAGCAATCGATGCCATTTGGTCACTGTTACGGAAATAATTTGTGGAAAAACAGTGTTAAAACTTTACAATAAGGGTACATTAATGAACTATTACTTATTTAACTAACAGTTAATGAACAGTTATCTCATCGTCCAGTTATCATTCACGAATGATCATGTTCATGATAACTATTCCTTTATACATACAGTAGGTTAATAGGTTGGGTTTATAGGTGGAGGGGTTATGCTATAAAATAGTATGGTTAGTGTTCCACGCACACACACACACGCACACGCACACACACACACACACACACACAACACACACACACACACACACCACACACACACACACACACACACACACGACACACACAACACACACCTGTATTGAGATTCACAAGCACATCTGACTGTCGTGACATCGTTTGCAAGTAAACCAGGATACCATCGTGGGTCAGAACGCTCCACAATGTGATGCGATCCTCGGGGACTTGATTGGATTCTGTACAAAAGTGACAAACAATCGTCCGGCTGCCCCCCCCGACGCAGACGTTCAGGGGCAGCGAAAAGTTTCTAACTCATTAAAAAACAAATTCTGTATTTCGTACAACAAAAAGGTAATTCTTTGAAAGTCCCACCTCCCACCGTTTCCTAAAAAAAATGCCCTTTTGATTCCACGCTGTCTTCAAGGGATTCCATTTAGCCTTATCATGTACGCTCTCCTGACCGCCGGTGGACTCCCAATTACACGACGGTGAGAAAAATAAAGAACTAGCGGCCGCACGCCGAGTATAAAAACGAGATAGCGGCACAATAGATCTATTTTTGGCGGGCGGACAGCGGCGGGGTAATACGCTGTTGATTGGGCGGACGCACCGCGCCGAAGACACACGCTATGAAAGTAAATTGCCCGGCGGGTCGCCTTGTGCCCACGTTAGCGGGCGAACCTTAATTCTTATTTGTGTCCAACGCCACGTCAACATCTGATTACGTGGCTACCCGGGACACGCGGTGTGTCTTATTTAATCTAGCTCCACATTAGCAACGCGCTTGACGAGTGTTGTGGAGGAGTACACCGGTAAACAACTAGATTGAGTTCTTCATACATTCAATCAAAGTGATCCAGACAGCATACATCGAGGTGGACATTCCCACTTGTGATGTCACTAGACGGTAGTCACATGGCACTTGTGAAACGCCCCTTTAAGACAATCCAGTATTGCGCCGGTTGTGCTAATAATCTACTCATTAAAGAACGATTGCGGTACACAACAAATACACGAATCAGGCGTTTGCGTGGCGTTGTCTGCGGTACGAGCGACGTACCTTCCTGCACGGCCTGGAAGGGGTTGTTCCCGTCCACGAACTCGACGGAGATGGTGATCTTCTCCGTCTCCAGGATCTCGTTGTTGAGGTTGAGGTCGGCCACCGCCATGCGGAACACCTCGTCGTCCTTACGCGCCGACTCATCGAAGATGGCGCCTGCGGGACAACAAGAACAAACAACAACCACAAAAACGACTCGTTAGCAGCGGCATGGTTGGAGTTTTTAACTAAAAGGCACATTCTTCCATTCCCTCCCCTTACAGCCCTTACAGAAGTGAAAATGGAATCAACTGAGTCCACAAAGGAGAGTGATTTGTTTCCAGCCCGTGCGGGTCAGGTCAACATACCTGTATACGGCCGTATAGCGCTCGAATCCAAAATGGTGGAAAGGTGCGGAGAACAAACCGCTGTTCGGCCCGGCTGGCAGATGCGTGGTCATTTGGTTTCGGTCGGTTACACATGCAATTAACCTCTCTAACCCCACTACACGTCAGCCTCTTTTTAACACAGTTTATTCCCAAATCTGGTGAGCCAGTAATTGTCTACGGCAAACTAATGGAACATAGCTAACTGTATTTTTACTGACCCGTGTGTATATATATGTATATTTTCAACGTATGTGTGTATATATATGCATATTTCCATGCATATACTGTACATCTATATTTTGTTCTCTTCTTTTTATTTAATCTTTGGCAGACTGTCGCCTGCCATGTCGCAAGAGTTTCACTGTTCAATGTGACAATAAAACACTTTGACTTTGACTTAAAACCAAATAATCAGTTCAACAACAGCATCAAAAATCGGAAGACACTGAACACACGTTACAGTCTCCTTGGCAGAAGACCTTGACGCAAAGTACATTCACACACAAACACTAATATTTGCTCCATCACTTCCACGGTCTCCTTCCGTCCTCCCCGCCCTCTGAGCCTTAAAGCCTCCCAGTGATCGCACCGTCCGCCAATGATTTTAATCACCATGCAGTAATAGATGAGGAGGAGGAGGAGGAGGAGGAGGAGGAGGGAGGAGGTGATGCAAATAGCTGGACCACTGACAACGCCAGCAGGCCACAGGAGCCAAGGAAGAAGAAAAAGGAGAAAAAAAAAGAAAAATATGTCAAAAAGGAAAAACACATATTCATTAGAGATTCCATTTCCGAGATGAATTATGCAAGGCTGTTCACATAAGGTCGAGGGTGACGTGGCTTGGAAACGCAAACATCTCTCCGGGAAGCCCATCTCTATATGTATATATATTAGGTGCATATATATATATATATATATATATACACTCAATACATGTGGGCCTTCTCATCTTCTTGACGACAGATAACAGACACGGTGCGGTACTTTGGCAAAACCACCTCTCTAACCTCAGGTCCTCAATTTATGTGTTTTTCCGGATGTTTCCGTCCGCGGACTCGCTTATTAATGCGGCTTTGGTAAGGTCGACACACTGTGTGTAAAATATATCACAAAGGCTAATAAATGAAACATGAAATAAAATACTTTTTGGAGATTTACTGGGCCGTAAAAGAAAAACTATATTTTTCCCGCCGCCTCGCTTTATTCCATATGTATAAGTTATAAACTGTGGGTTTAAAAGTGAAATGAAAAACATAAATAAGTTGCCACTGCGGGGACGCAGGGAGATCGGCGGCTAGCCGGCTAGTTAATCCATGGACACCTGGCGTTTGAGATTCCGATCAAACAACATGATCGGAACAAATGTAGGGACAGAAATCAACTACGCCGTGTACGACAATATATAACACACACACACACACACACACACACACAGAGAAGAGAAAGAGAGAAAGAGGGGAGGGAGAGAGGGAAGGAGAGAGACAGAGAGAGAGGAGAGGGAGAGAGGAGGGGAGAGAGGGAGAGGAGAGAGAGAGGGGGAAGAGAGAAGAGAGAGGGGGAGGGAGAGAGACAGGGAGGGAGAGAAAGGGGGGGGGAGAGAGAGAGAGGAGAGAGAGAGAGAGAGAGAGAGAGAGAGAGAGAGGGAGGGAGGAGAAGAGAGGAGCAGAGAGGAGAGAGAGAGAGAGAGAGAGAGAGAGAGAGAGAGAGAGAGGGGGAGGGAGAGAGAGAGAGAGAGAGAGAGAGAGAGAGAGAGAGAGAGGAGAGAGAGAGATAGTCCCTTCTTTCTCTCTCTCTCTCTCCCTCTCTCACTCTCTCTCTGCCCCCCCTCTCTCTCTTTCTCTCTCTCTCTCTCTCTCTCTCTCTCTCTCTCTCTCTCTCTCTCTCTCTCTCCTC
Organism: Coryphaenoides rupestris; assembly: GCA_002895965.2. Lineage (NCBI taxonomy): Eukaryota > Metazoa > Chordata > Actinopteri > Gadiformes > Macrouridae > Coryphaenoides > Coryphaenoides rupestris. The sequence goes on along the minus strand of PIJE02000907.1, from coordinate 171,873 downwards.
TCTCTCTCTCTCTCTCCCTCTCTCTCTCCCTCTCTCTCTCTCCTCTCTCCCCCCCTTCTCTCTCTCCTTCTCTCTCCCCCTCTCTCCCTCTCTCTCTCTCTCTCTCTCTCTCTCCCCTCTCTCCCTCCCCCTCTTTCTCTCTCTCTCTCTCTCTCCCCCCTCTGTCTCTCTCCCCCTTCTCCTGTCAGCTCACGTGGTGGTGGTGGTGGGGTGTAGATTAAGTGGCGTAGTGTAGTTTTTAATCACACCGCAAACGCTGATTAATCACAGCACGCCTCCTGCACAGGTAGGAGGGTATGAGAGAGAGAGAGAGAGAGAGAGAGAGAGAGAGAGAGAGAGAGAGAGAGAGAGAGAGAGAGAGAGAGAGAGAGAAGAAGAGAGAGAGAGAGAGAGAGAGAGAGAGAGAGAGAGAGAGAGAGAGAGAGAGAGAGAGAGAGAGAGAGAGGGGTGGGGGGGTAGAGGGATGAAGCACCATTAATTAATCTCAAACCGTATAATTGTGTGTCCCAAACAATCGATTTCGCCGTTGTAGTTTGTGATCTGTGATCCAGCACGCCAGCGTAGGGGGGAGAGAGAGAGAGAGAGAGAGAAAGCGAGAGAGAGCATCAACATAAACACAGAGGAGAGGACATAAGAGCAGATTCATATCTCAAGTGTCCTCTCAGAGGTCCTCATCTTTCTTCTTCTGAATACATTTCTGCCGGGGGGAACTTGATGGATGAGCATGGTCATTTTTTTTTATTATTTGTGTAGTCTGTGTGAGTGTGTAGTGTGTATTGTGTGTGTGTGTGTAGTGTGTAGTGTGTGTGTGTGTAGTGTGTGTGTGTGTGTGTGTGTGTGTGTGTGTGTGTGTGTGTGTGTGTGTGTGTGTGTGTGTGTGTGTGTGTGTGTTGTTGTGTCGTTGAACAGGCGCGCTAAGCCGATCTCCCTGCGTCCCCGCAGTGGCAACTTATTTATGTTTTTCATTTCACTTTTAAACCCACAGTTTATAACTTATACATATGGAATAAAGCGAGGCGGCGGGAAAAATATAGTTTTTCTTTTACGGCCCAGTAAATCTCCAAAAAGTATTTTATTTCATGTTTCATTTATTAGCCTTTGTGATATATTTTACACACAGTGTGTCGACCTTACCAAAGCCGCATTAATAAGCGAGTCCGCGGACGGAAACATCCGGAAAAACACATAAATTGAGGACCTGAGGTTAGAGAGGTGGTTTTGCCAAAGTACCGCACCGTGTCTGTTATCTGTCGTCAAGAAGATGAGAAGGCCCACATGTATTGTGTGTATATATATATATATATATATATACAGTATGTAAATACATATAGAGATGGGCTTCCCGGAGAGATGTTTGCGTTTCCAAGCCACGTCACCCTCGACCTTATGTGAACAGCCTTGCATAATTCATCTCGGAAATGGAATCTCTAATGAATATGTGTTTTTCTTTTTGACATATTTTTCTTTTTTTTTCTCCTTTTTCTTCTTCCTTGGCTCCTGTGGCCTGCTGCGTTGTCAGTGGTCCAGCTATTTGCATCACCTCCTCCTCCTCCTCCTCCTCCTCCTCCTCATCTATACTGCATGGTGATTAAAATCATGGCGACGGTGCGATCACTGGGAGGCTTTAAGGCTCAGAGGGCGGGAGGACGGAAGGAGACCGTGGAAGTGATGGAGCAAATATTAGTGTTTGTGTGTGAATGTACTTTGCGTCAAGGTCTTCTGCCAAGGAGACTGTAACGTGTGTTCAGTGTCTTCCGATTTTTGATGCTGTTGTTGAACTGATTATTTGGTTTTAAGTCAAAGTCAAAGTGTTTTATTGTCGCATTGAACAGTGAAACTCTTGCGACGTGGCAGGCGACAGTCTGCCAAAGATTAAATAAAAAGAAGAGAACAAAATGTAGATGTACAGTATATGCATGGAAAATATGCATATATATACACACATACGTGAAAATATACATATATATATACACACGGTCAGTAAAATACAGTTAGCTATGTTCCATTAGTTTGCCGTAGACAATTACTGGCTCACCAGATTTGGGAATAAACTGGGTTAAAAAGAGGCTGACGTGTAGTGGGGTCAGAGAGGTTAATTGCATGTGTAACCGACCAAAACCAAATGACCACGCATCTGCCAGCCGGGCCCGAACAGCGGTTTGTTCTCCGCACCTTTCCACCATTTTGGATTCGAGCGCTATAGGGCCGTATACAGTATGTTGACCTGACCCGCACGGGCTGGAAACAAATCACTCTCCTTTGTGGACTCAGTTGATCCATTTTCACTTCTGTAAGGGCTGTAAGGGGAGGGAATGGAAGAATGTGCCTTTTAGTTAAAAACTCCAACCGTGCCGCTGCTAACGAGTCGTTTTTGTGGTTGTTGTTGTTGTTGTTGTCTCGCAGGCGCCATCTTCGATGAGTCGGCGCGTAAGGACGACGAGGTGTTCCGCATGGCGGTGGCCGACCTCAACCTCAACAACGAGATCCTGGAGACGGAGAAGATCACCATCTCCGTCGAGTTCGTGGACGGGAACAACCCCTTCCAGGCCGTGCAGGAAGGTACGTCGCTCGTACCGCAGACAACGCCACGCAAACGCCTGATTCGTGTATTTGTTGTGTACCGCAATCGTTTTTTATGAGTAGATTATTAGCACACCGGCGCAAGACTGGATTGTCTTAAAGGGGGCGTTTCACAAGTGCCATGTGACTACCGTCTAGTGACATCACAAGTGGGAATGTCCACCTCGATGTATGCTGTCTGGATCACTTTGATTGAATGTATGAAGAACTCAATCTAGTTGTTTACCGGTGTACTCCTCCACAACACTCGTCAAGCGCGTTGCTAATGTGGAGCTAGATTAAATAAGACACACCGCGTGTCCCGGGCAGCCACGTAATCAGATGTTGACGTGGCGTTGGACACAAATAAGAATTAAGGTTCGCCCGCTAACGTGGGCACAAGGCGACCCGCCGGGCAATTTACTTTCATAGCGTGTGTCTTCGGCGCGGTGCGTCCGCCCAATCAACGGCGTATTACCCCGCCGCTGTCCGCCCGCCAAAAATAGATCTATTGTGCCGCTATCTCGTTTTTATACTCGGTTGTCGCCCGAGAACGGTCGGAGGTGGAGTTTATTTAGGGCGGATTTGAGGGCGGGAGACCGAGAGAGAGAGAGAGAGAGAGAGAGAAGAGAGAGAGAAGACGGGCTAGAAGTGTGGGAGCGATAGAGAGAGAGGATAGGAGAGAGAGAATAGCGACGAGAGAGGGCAGAACAGTCAGAAGTTGGACTGTTGTCAAACTGAATATGAACACGTGTCTATGGGCCATCCGCCATCACGTATAACACTTCCCAGACAGCCAGCTCCGTCCCCGTTGATTGTTTTTCTTCCTCTTTTTTTTTTCTTTCTTATACATCCAGTATATAACCGCAAACTCAAGCGTTGTGATTAAAGTAAAGTGGCTTGGGTAGCCTGATTACAATTACGCCGGGACTATATGTAAATGAGAGCGTGACAATAGTGTTTCGCTTTTCGAGTCCATTTCGAAAAACGCACAACAACAACAACAACAACAGGTCATCTTAGATTGCGGTTGGTGCAGCATCCTAACTGTGAAGGCTCAAAAATCCACTGGCTGAGAGCTACTGATCAAACAGCTGCCAATGGACAAGTGGCTGGTGTTCATTTTCCAGTTTGTTTAGCACAAGAAGAGGCCATAAATACCATTGTATTGCCACTTGGAGCCAAACATACTGTGGTGGTGGAAGAGAGAACCAAAGGACAAGAACAAAATGGAGGAAGGAAGTACAAATCTGGACAAATATCTGTACAAAGTACAAATATGTTGTGGATGAGAAAGTCGTGCACT
>PIJE02000907.1:158008-160508 GCA_002895965.2 Coryphaenoides rupestris | reverse complement strand
TCATCACGTCAATGTACCGACATGTCAATGTACCGACATGTCAATGTATCATCACGTCAATGTATCGACATGTCAATGTACCGACATGTCAATGTATCATCATGTCAATGTATCGACATGTCAATGTACCGACATGTCAATGTACCGACATGTCAATGTATCGACATGTCAATGTACCGACATGTCAATGTACCGACATGTCAATGTATCGACATGTCAATGTACCGACATGTCAATGTACCGACATGTCAATGTACCGACATGTCAATGTATCGACATGTCAATGTACCGACATGTCAATGTACCGACATGTCAATGTACCGACATGTCAATGTACCGACATGTCAATGTACCGACATGTCAATGTATCGACATGTCAATGTACCGACATGTCAATGTACCGACATGTCAATGTATCGACATGTCAATGTACCGACATGTCAATGTACCGACATGTCAATGTACCGACATGTCAATGTACCGACATGTCAATGTATCAACATGTCAATGTACCAACATGTCAATGTATCAACATGTCAATGTACCAACATGTCAATGTACCAACATGTCAATGTACCAACATGTCAATGTATCAGTTGTGTGTGTTGTTCAATCTTTGCCACGGGGGTCGTGGGGTCATGTGGGCGACGGATCTTATTCCTGTTTCACTTCCACCGTGCGGTTCACATGACGGCTCCAGCAGCCACAAGTGCACCGAAACAACAGATTTAGACGAGTTTTGGAGCCGATAAGCGGAACGTGTTCTACGGGGTCAACTGGTGCCGTTGTGTCCATTTTACAACCTGGGTGTTATTAGTTTTTTTAGTCTTTGCAACATCCTAATAATAAGAGACATCATCTTTGAGCCCAGCTCTGCAGACTTGGTAATGACTTGGTCTCTTGTTATGGCTTGGGAAGGATTTTATGGGGATATTTCAGGAAAACCCTAACCCTAACCCTAACCCGAACCTGGAAAAGTACCTGAAATATATTTTATTAGCTTTTGTCAGAGTTGAGGTGAATTCACTTTGAATTAGTTAGTGGTGGTGGTGATGAATGATTGCAGCTACTGTGTCAGTTCCTTTATTCCCAACTCACAACCCACCACACCCACCGCCACCGCCATCGCCACACCCACCACCACCCTCCACCACCACCACCGCAACACCACCCCACCACCACACCCAGCACCACCACCACCCCCACCACACCCACCACCACCACACCCACCACCACCACCACCACCACACCCACCACCACCCACACCCCACCACCACCACCACCACCACCTCCCCTCCACCCCCCCACCACCACCAACCCACCACCACCACCCCACCCCACCACCACCACCACCACACACACACACACACACACACACACACACACACACACACACACACACACACACACACACACACAACACACACACACACTCACACACACCCACACACAAGACAACACACACAAACACACACACACACACAACACACATAACACACACACACACACACACACACACACACACAACAGACACACAAACACACACACACACACACACACACACACACACACCACACACACACACACACACAGAGACACACACACACACACACACACACACACACACACAGAGCGATGTCAAAGTTCACCGGCGGTCCGACCCTCCGTCACACGCTGTCAGATAACGCTCCGTCAAGGTCGTTGCCCCCTCCTCCCCGTTCTCTCTCCCTCCTCCTCCTCTCCTCTCCTCCTTCCCTCTTCCTCCTCCTCCTCATCCTCTCTCCCCTCTCCTCTTCCTCCTCCTCCTCCTCCTCCTCCTCCTCCATGGAAGACCACAAACCCCCCACTCCTGTTGTTGCCGTGTTTAACCCAAAAATATTCTACCTTCCTCGCCTCGGTCATGGTCTGCCTCTTCCCTCTCTTGTAGTTGCTGTTGTTGTTTTCCCCTCCCTCCCTCCTCTGCTGTTCTCTTCCCTCCTCCCCGACCTCCTCCCTCTCCCCCCCCCCACACACACACACACACACACACACACACACACACACACACACACACACACACACACACACACACACACACACACACACACACACACACACACACACCACAAACATGACACACGACACACACACGTGCACCGTCCTCTAACCCCCGTTCCCATCCATCACTTTTATTATTTTTTTTTTATTGGCTCATTCAGTTCAGGCCCCCCCTCCTCCCTAACCCCCCCCACCACGCCCCTCCCTCCCCTCGTCACAACCTTTGTCCTCCATGTTTTCCCCGGTGACCCCTGGGCCCCCCAGCCACCTCACACACACCCATATGGCACCCTTTTCAATTACTCAGCAGCACCTGTCTGCTGCCTGACACCTCGAGGACCAACTCCACCACCTTTCCTGTCCCCACAGTCTCTCTCTCTCTCTCTCTCTCTCTCTCTCTCTCTCTCTCTCTCTCTCTCTCTCTCTCTCTCTCTCTCTCTCTCTCTCTCTCCTCTCTCTCTCT
>PIJE02000907.1:135508-153008 GCA_002895965.2 Coryphaenoides rupestris | reverse complement strand
ATGTGTGGATTGATTGTTCCCGAAACTCACTCGTAAGTGCTGAGCTAAATGATTAAATGTAAAATTGTAATGTAGCCCTCCGCCCCCCCATACCACGCATACACACACACATACACACACACATACATACACACACAGATGGAACATGCGAATGCACTTATGCACTGTGTAATGCACTTATGTATTAAGTGTGTTGAAATCACAGCGTAGTAGGAGAGAACACATCGGCCTGTACTGCGCATAGTCTTTAAGTGTAGCTGCTGGACCCGAAAGGAACAATTGGTGTAGACACTGCGAGGTTTAGGTTGGCAGTATATAAGGATCTTCACGCTCAGTACAATATTTTAGAGAGAGAATTTTGCGAACTTGCCATTAAAGTTGAATCAACAGAGGGCTCCTTCGATCTCACGCAATTATGTTTAATAGCTCAAAGCGGACGGGATAAGTTGCCGTGTGAACTATTCTCGCTCTTCTCCATTGAACTCCATTTGTACGCTAAAGCGTAGATGGCACATTGAGAATTTGTTATAAAAGAGGCAGTAAAAACCCAAAGAAATCAAAGTACGACGGAAATACATGGAACCCAAAATGTTAAAAGAGACCATTTCAGATCTCGCCATCAGAAATGTTCTACCATAAATCATTCAAGAATCAACCCAAATATTAACGATGGAGACATACATGTGTAATTGAGTATTGTACTACACTTGCCCAGCTAGCCTAATGGTTTCGCGTTCAACTTCGGAAACATTTAATCCATTTTTTTATCACGTTTCTTTTTTTTAAGGTTAAATATCATCACATCATATTAAAGCAAAGACAACTCGAATTGAACGTCAAACGGTTGGCTTTGAACTGCCAACGACTGAGCTTGTCAGTCAGGTCCAAAGAGTTGGCCTTGCTGTCATGAGGCCGATGAGGACACATGAGGGACCGACGCAGCGAGAAACATGAGAGTCGTGTTCATGTTGAGTGACTTAGCGGGCCGCTGTGTCTGAATGCACCCGGAATGCCAATCAGTTCAAGGTTGTGCCTGCCAAACCGTGTATAATGAGGAGTTCAACTGACATCCATCCAACAATACTTCAACAGTATTGGTGGAAAACAATAGTATACCAGTGGTGGTATTTGTGTTTGTGTATTGGCTTGTTTGCGTTGTTTAGTGCTGGGAATAATAGTATAATCTAAAAACTAACATCAATGTTCAATTCTACATTTTCAACAACTTCTTTTGAGAGATGAAACTGCTTACATATGAGCCCAAAAAACAACAACCTATATTGTTGTTTTTATTATTATTAATATTATTATTATCATCACGTCTAAAATCTAGAGTTTTCCAGAAACCAACCATTGTGTGAGCGGCCACAGGGACAAAAAGAGCCGTATTAGTCCTCGGACAAACCACCCCTTTTGTCCATGATGGCATTATCCGTTGGCCTCCATTGTTCCCTTAAAGTGTGCTGCCACCAGTACGTCACGGCCGTCGTGCCGTCCGTCCCGACAAACGATGAACCACCGAACTTGGCCACCGAAACAAACAAGGGTCCCCCAACACCCCAACGCTCGTTTGTTGGGATTGTTGGGATTCAGACTTCGTTATTTCCCCTCGTGTCACCCAAGAGCAGCAAGGAAACGACAACAACAACAGCAACAGAAAATCAATTCCAAGAGTTCTTTCGGTCCCTCGTTCCCTTCTCCCGGTACGTTTCCCTCTTCCCTCTCGTACTCTCTCATTCCTTCTTTCTTCGTCTCCTTCTATTCTGATCCCCGTATGAAGGCTCATTCTCATTAGTGTCTTAATTAAAGCAGATTAGACGAACTGAAGCAGTGGAATCGAACATTGAATTAACTGTGAGAGACAAAACGGGGGAAGAGTCCATATACGTCGTCTATAGGCCTCCCGCTGATGCCGCTGATGGAGGCTGCTTTTCCCCCAGCACTCGCTCTCTCTATTTATCTCTGTCTCTCTCTTTCTCTCTCTCTCTCTCTCTCTCTTGCTCTCTCTCTCTCTCTCCATCTCTCTCGCTAGCTACCACCCAGCACCATACACCAGTTGTCTTCAACGCGGTTCCATGTGTAACGTATCCCTCAGCATCCCAAGTGCCAGATATTGACGGAATTAAGAAGTTCATTGCATGCAAATCGTATCAAGGAAGCGACTGTTGGGTCGCATCAATCAATCAATCCTGAAGATCTGCTGTTTCAGGAGTAGACAAGAGAAAACGATGCACACAGCCACACAGGCGGCATTAGGACTTAATGCTTCACGTGATGATCGTCAACCATCCGACATGACTCAGTGATCTACAGTATGTTGCATGCTAGTGTTGTGGTATTTCTATCGTAGTCCGACATGTGTAACACCCTGAGTAACCTTATGTAACAGCGTACAGTCAAGCATCAATTCACCTGTGCAGCCCCCTCATGTTTCGGTTAAAGGAGATCATCACTGTACTCATTGTAGTCCTTTCGATACGGAAACTATTTCCACGATGGGTTTCTTGGTTCAATTGCTTTGATTCTGTTTGAAGGTTATGTTTTGGAGGAAGCCTGCCGGTGATATTTGAAAGAAGGCTCTTCAGCGTCTTTTATTCTCCACCGGCGTGACGTTCTTATTAAAGGGTTCATCCGACCGCTCCGTTCTACCGTTCTACCGTTCCTTCCCTCCTTGTACTTTAAATCGCTCTTTGTTGAGACCCGTCCGTCCTCGACTGATACTCGCTCCTCTGTCAGTGTTTTTTCCCCTGGCTCAGGCTGAGGCGGAGGAGGCACCGTCCTGATCACGTACCGTGCCTTCAACTGGCAAATTGCAGCCCTTTTCTTCCTCTCACTAGGAGATTTGGCAGCACCCTCTTGCTGCACTGTGCTGATTACCATAGAGAACCACCTCATCGGTGTAATGACTGAAATCTTCTGCGTGCTTGTGAGAAAACAGTGTTTTCAGAGATGCTTACAAGCCCTTTTTGCGAAAGGAACAATTGGTGTAGACACTGCGAGGTTTAGGTTGGCAGTATATAAGGATCTTCACGCTCAGTACAATATTTTAGAGAGAGAATTTTGCGAACTTGCCATTAAAGTTGAATCAACAGAGGGCTCCTTCGATCTCACGCAATTATGTTTAATAGCTCAAAGCGGCCGGGATAAGTTGCCGTGTGAACTATTCTCGCTCTTCTCCATTGAACTCCATTTGTACGCTAAAGCGTAGATGGCACATTGAGAATTTGTTATAAAAGAGGCAATAAAAACCCAAAGAAATCAAAGTACGACAGAAATACATGGAACCCAAAATGTTAAAAGAGAGCGTTTCAGATCTCGCCATCAGAAATGTTCTACCATAAATCATTCAAGAATCAACCCAAATATTAACGATGGAGACATACATGTGTAATTGAGTATTGTACTACACTTGCCCAGCTAGCCTAATGGGTTCGCGTTCAACTTCCAAAACATTTAATCCATTTTTAAATCACGTTTCTTTTTTTTAAGGTTAATATCATCACATCATATTAAAGCAAAGACAACTCGAATTGAACGTCAACGGTTGGCTTTGAACTGCAACGACTGAGCTTGTCAGTCAGGTCCAAAGAGTTGGCCTTGCTGTCATGAGGCCGATGAGGACACATGAGGGACCGACGCAGCGAGAAACATGAGAGTCGTGTTCATGTTGAGTGACTTAGCGGACCGCTGTGTCTGAATGCACCGGAATGCCAATCAGTTCAAGGTTGTGCCTGCCAACCGTGTATAATGAGGAGTTCAACTGACATCCATCCAACAATACTTCAACAGTATTGGTGGAAAACAATAGTATACCAGTGGTGGTATTTGTGTTTGTGTATTGGCTTGTTTGCGTTGTTTTTGTGCTGGAATAATAGTATAATCTAAAACTAACATCAATGTTCAATTCTACATTTTCACAACTTCTTTTGAGAGATGAAACTGGCTTACATATGAGCCCAAAAAACAACAACCTATATTGTTGTTTTTATTATTATTATTATTATTATTATCATCACGTCTAAAAATCTAGAGTTTTCCAGAAACCAACCATTGTGTGAGCGGCCACAGGGACAAAAGAGCCGTATTAGTCCTCGACAACCACCCCTTTTGTCCATGATGGCATTATCCGTTGGCCTCCATTGTTCCCTTAAAGTGTGCTGCCACCAGTACGTCACGGCCGTCGTGCCGTCCGTCCCGACAAACGATGAACCACCGAACTTGGCCACCGAAACAAACAAGGGTCCCCCAACACCCCAACGCTCGTTTGTTGGGATTGTTGGGATTCAGACTTCGTTATTTCCCCTCGTGTCACCCAAGAGCAGCAAGGAAACGACAACAACAACAGCAACAGAAAATCAATTCCAAGAGTTCTTTCGGTCCCTCGTTCCCTTCTCCCGGTACGTTTCCCTCTTCCCTCTCGTACTCTCTCATTCCTTCTTTCTTCGTCTCCTTCTATTCTGATCCCCGTATGAAGGCTCATTCTCATTAGTGTCTTAATTAAAGCAGATTAGACGAACTGAAGCAGTGGAATCGAACATTGAATTAACTGTGAGAGACAAAACGGGGGAAGAGTCCATATATGTCGTCTATAGGCCTCCCGCTGATGCCGCTGATGGAGGCTGCTTTTCCCCCAGCACTCGCTCTCTCTATTTATCTCTGTCTCTCTCTCTCTCTCTCTCTCACTTGCTCTCTCTCTCTCTCTCTCCATCTCTCTCGCTAGCTACCACCCAGCACCATACACCAGTTGTCGCGGTTCCATGTGTAACGTATCCCTCAGCATCCCAAGTGCCAGATATTGACGGAATTAAGAAGTTCATTGCATGCAAATCGTATCAAGGAAGCGACTGTTGGGTCGCATCAATCAATCAATCCTGAAGATCTGCTGTTTCAGGAGTAGACAAGAGAAAACGATGCACACAGCCACACAGGCGGCGTTAGGACTTAATGCTCCACGTGATGATCGTCAACCATCCGACATGACTCAGTGATCTACAGTATCTTGCATGCTAGTGTTGTGGTATTTCTATCGTAGTCCGACATGTGTAACACCCTGAGTAACCTTATGTAACAGCGTACAGTCAAGCATCAATTCACCTGTGCAGCCCCCTCATGTTTCGGTTAAAGGAGATCATCACTGTACTCATTGTAGTCCTTTCGATACGGAAACTATTTCCACGATGGGTTTCTTGGTTCAATTGCTTTGATTCTGTTTGAAGGTTATGTTTTGGAGGAAGCCTGCCGGTGATATTTGAAAGAAGGCTCTTCAGCGTCTTTTATTCTCCACCGGCGTGACGTTCTTATTAAAGGGTTCATCCGACCGCTCCGTTCTACCGTTCGACCGTTCTACCGTTCCTTCCCTCCTTGTACTTTAAATCGCTCTTTGTTGAGACCCGTCCGTCCTCGACTGATACTCGCTCCTCTGTCAGGGTTTTTTCCCCTGGCTCAGGCTGAGGCGGAGGAGGCACCGTCCTGATCACGTACCGTGCCTTCAACTGGCAAATTGCAGCCCTTTTCTTCCTCTCACTAGGAGATTTGGCAGCCCCCTCTTGCTGCACTGTGCTGATTACCATAGAGAACCACCTCATCGGTGTAATGACTGAAATCTTCTGCGTGCTTGTGAGAAAACAGTGTTTTCAGAGATGCTTACAAGCCCTTTTTGCAAGTCCAAGCCATGTCTCAAGTCTTTGAGCTGGAGTCCCAAGTCATGACTTTCAGCTGGAGTCCAAGTCCAGTCTCAAGTCTTTGAGCGAGAGTGCAAGTCATGTCTCAAAGTCTTTGAGCTGGAGTCCAAGCAAGTCTCGGCTCGAGTCTCAAGTATTTTGAGGATAAGTCTCGAGTCAAGTCTCAAGTCACTGTGTGTGCGATTTAAGTGGAACTCCAGCCCAAGTCACAAACTCAAGTCCCCGACTCAGTGGAGACACCCGTCAGAGTTTTGCCGGGAGCTGGAGGAGGCGACGCGTAGTTCGGCGGAGGCGGCCGCGTGGCAATTCTCGGCGCCGGAAAAAAGAAACCTGACTGTTCTTCCACTTCTCTCACCCCAAATCCCTGCCTTATCTCGCTCTCACTCTCCATCTCCTCTCCCATGTTGTTCCCCGCAAAAAAAGATGGGTTTTTATTTTATTTTCCGTCAGAAAGTCGAAGCACAAAGACTTTGAATCTGCTGCAGGTTCAGAGAGCTGAGGGAGAGTGGATGAGGAAGAGAGGAACAGGGAAAGGAAAAAACAAAGATTAAGAGGAGATAGATTTGATGTGAACTCAAGACATATGATCGAGAATGACATAGTTGAGTGATGACGGAAGGAGTGTGTGTGTGTGTGTGTGTGTGTGTGTGTGTGTGTGTCCAGTATATTGTTTACCGCCTTGTCTACTGATGGACAACATAATACTGATGACAACACTGGTGAAAACACAAACATTTTACACATGCTCACACACACACATACACACACACACACACACACACACACACGTGTTCCAGAATGTTCTCCATCTTCGTCAGCCGTCTGTCTCGGGTTACCTGTCTCTAACTGCGTCTCACTCACTCTCTCACCGAGCTGCCCGGCAACACACAGCATGACACGGTACGTTCCGGGAGGCTGGATTATGAGGAGAAGAAATCACCACGGACTCAACAGACATAATGAACACACAGCATGGGGAGGTGGAAGTGGGAAATAGGAGAGCAAGAGAGAGACAGAAACAGAGAGAGACATAGAGACAGATAGAGAGAGAGAGCGAAAGAGAGAGACAGAGAGACAGACAGACAGAGACAGAGAGAGAGAGAGAGAGAGAGAGAGAGAGAGAGAGAGAGAGAGAGAGAGACAGGGATAGAGAGACAGAGAGAGACAGGGAGAGAAAGAGAGAGACAGAGACAGACAGAGAGACAGAGACAGAAATACAAAGACAGAGAGAGACAGACAGTGAGACAAAGAGAGAGACAGAGAGAGAAATAGTCAGACAGAGAGAGACAGGGAGACAGAGAGAATAAGAGAGAGAGAGAGAGCGAGACAAAGAGAGAGAGAGAGACAGAAATAGACAGACAGAGAAGGACAGGAAGACAGAGAGACAGAGACAGAGACAAAGAGAGAGAGAGAGAGACAGAGACCGAGACAGAGACTGGGACAGAAATAGACAGACAGAGAGGGACAGAGAGACACAGAGAGAGAGACAGAGACAGAGACAGAGACAGCCAAGGAGTAAGCAGGCGGATGGCTGGTGAAGGAGGTGACAGATGAAGCGCGTGGAAAGTGTCCCACGTCCCGGTGAACTTAGGGGAGCGTTTGTTGGAAGCAGAGCAGAGCGGTGAGCCGGGAGACGCTGGGAGACGCTGGGAGACGCTGGGAGACGCTGGGAGACTCTCCTCTGCTGCTCCTCTGTCTCCGAGGGCCAACGTGAGGCAGCGTCCTCCCCGGAATGATCCGACCGCGCTGGAAAATGTCAAGCTTTCCGCAGTATTCTCTGGCCAGCATGGAACACGCTGGTGCGAGAGGACCGAGACACTAACACGCACACATACACGTACACACACACACACACACACACACACGTGGCGTACACACACACAGGCACGTATGCATGCACACACACACACACACACGCATGCATGTGTGCACACGTGAGACACACATATAGACATATACTGTGTATAGAGATAGCGAGATAGCGAGCGAGAGAGTCTCTGTATCTCTCTCTCAATTAAATTTCAATTTAAGAGCTTTATTGGCAATGTAAACGTACATTTACATTGCCAAAGCGAGTGGAAAATAAAAAGTATACTGAGAAAGAACTAAATATATACAAGTCAGTAAAAAAATACAAATAAAATAAAATAAAATAAAATACAAAATAAATCTCTCTCTCTCTCCTCTCTCGCTCAATTTCCATTTAAAGAGCTTTATTGACATGGGAAACATACATTTCCATTGCCAAAGTGAGTGGTAAATAAAAACAAAACAAATCTAATTTACAATTATCGATTTACAAATGTACAATTGTGGATATTCTCGAACAAAGAAATCTCTCTCTCTCTCTCTCTCTCTCTCTCTCTCTCTCTCTCTCTCTCTCTCTCTCTCTCTCTCTCTCTCTCTCTCTCTCCTCTCTCTCTCTCTCCTCCTCTTCTCTCTCCTCTCTCTCTCTCTCTCTCTCTCTCTCTCTCTCTCTGCCTATTCTAGATCCACAGGGGTAGATTGTGGGAAGAAGAATAGGACAATAACATACACACTAAAATATTCAATATACTGTATATATACACACTGGTACATATACAATATACACTGACATATACAATATGCACTGGCGGCCCCCCGCTGGGTTGTTTATAAGACATGTCTAGCTGTGTTCCCCCGGCACAGGAGGCTCTTTACAGCTCAGCATGGAGGGAAGCAGAGCTGTGCTCTGAGTGACTCATGAAACATGAACCCACACACACTCACCCACACACTCATGCACACACACACACACACACACACACGCAAACACGCACATGCACGCACACACACGAGCATGCACACACAGACAGACACACACACACACGTCTATCTATGTACTGCAAGTCTGTCTGTCTGTCTGTCTATCTGTCCAACCACCTGTCTCTGTCCATCTATCCTCTTTATCTCTTTTACAGTATACTACATATCCCTGCTCCATGTGTGTGTGTGTGTGTGTGTGTGGGTGTGTGTGTGTGTGTGTGGGTGTGGTGTGTGGGGGGGGGGGGGGGCAGCTGCGTGTGTTGCAGGTCAGATTCAGTCCAATCCGATTGGCAGATCTAAAGTCATATTAGATCTTTCCTTTCACCACTTCAGAGGTGAGTCGGGGGTGAAAAGCGAGATTGTGCAACTCGACCGAGAAAGTGCACATCAACACACACACAGTCGACCTCTCTGCTCCATCTCTCTCGGCTCTGTTATTGCATCCTACTGTGTCCGTTTTACTGCGTGTTGTATATTTCATCATAGTTGAGCACCATACCACGTATTATTTTCACAGAGAGAGACCACCGGACTTTCTATGATCCTCCTTCTAAAGGTTATTTGTTGACATGGAAAGATGTGTTTTTTGTTCTCCAGATGTGGTCGTTGACCAAGCCAATGCAAATCAGATGACAAGCGAATCATTGAATCTTGAATGTATGCGCTAAGCCTACAGCTCTAATGCAATCACACAATCAGAGTTATTCAATGCAGCCCCCCCTTGAAAGGCCCTGCAGAAGGAACATGCTTCTGTCATTGAGGATGGCGTCATAATGGTTTGGAATGATATTACCCATAATGCAGCAGTATTAACCTTGTGACATTCCACTGTAATCGAACAGCACTCAATGTCATAACCCTGTTAGCATTGAGCGTGGCATTAACGGCGATAAGTTGTCATTCATTTTGTGGATAACATTTTCCATTTGGCAGGCATATTTTCGTTTAATCAGTTGATTAACCAAAATTAATATTGCATTATCTTCTTCACGTGATATACGGGGAAAAAAGAAAAGGCACCTTCAAAGGTATGCCTTCGGAGGCTTTTATCAGTACAATTGAAAGTGTGTGAAAAGATTCCCCCACAGCATTGCGTGTGTGTGTGTGTGTGTGTGTGTGTGTGTGCACGTTACATACACACGTGTGCATGTGTGTGTCCACGTGTATGCGGTGCGCACGTGAATCTATTTCCGTGACGGCACTCATAGTGTGCAGCGCACGTCCATTTGAATGCACAATAACCTTGAGTGGAGGCTATTGAGGGACGCGGGTTGAAATATGTGTTCAATTGCCCTTAAAGGGGAAACTTTGCCGCGTCTCAACCGACTTTGCATCATTTCAACGGGGAGTCAAATCCAAAATGTTTACCCTTCCTTCACGCTGCCTGCACTCAGATCTCGCTACCTTTCTCCGCCGGATACGATGACGCAAATCAGAAGATTTTGCGGGGTCTGCGCTGGAGAACAACGGACCTGGAGACCCAGAGAGCGTTAGCAACAACTTCAGCCTCTTTTCAAACTACATTCCTCATGCGGCGAGATAGAAATGTGGTTTAAAAGCGGCAAAGTTGCCCCCTTTAATGACTACAATAATAGACGGATGATGGACACTAATGTTGCTCGTTAAATACCAACGCGGCGACGTACTAATTGTATGTTCGGGACCTCCAGAGAATTATTCGACGCTTGCATGAATCCTGCATGAATTGATCATCCTGCACTCACAGTAGGACAAAACATTTTCGCATAAATGTGTTTCACGATCACTCCATCCTCGTCTCGTTCTGCTTGAAACACTGGAGCTGAACTTTGAGCTGGAGTCCAAGTTGAGTCTCAAGTCTGTGAGCAAGAGACCAAGTCATGTGTCAAGTCTTTGAGCTGGAGTCCAAGCAAGTCTCAAGTCTTGTAATAGGGAGTCCCAGTATACTTGTAGAACTGGAGAGACAGAGCGAGAAGCTTTAGGAATGCACCTGCCCGGCTGTGACCGGTTACCGTCGCGAGTTCATCACTCAACTAAGAAATAGAGAAATATTTAGCGACGAAGGAGACACGGCCATGTCTCAACGTAACACCTGAGTCCTCGGCTCTGTTTGTTCCCATTTTTGTACCCTATTTTGGTGACACGTTGATCTCAAGGTTGTCTTTGTGGTGTTCTGCCGACTTGAAGACCACTTTCAGGCATCGCTAAAGTGCACGCTCGTACGGCCACGCGTTCATGCATGTTCGACACTTTCATTAAATAACGCACATGAATCCAACACACTTAAACTGGAGGATTTTTGAGCATATTGTACACAAGTATTACAATAATAATACTAACTAACATGTTGTGTTGATGCCGTGTGTGTGTGTGTGCGTGTGCGTGTGCGTGTGTGTGTGAGTGTGTGTTGCTAATTGGAACCTCAGCAGGAGGCAGAAGGAGAGTGGGTTCAAGGTGAAGTCAAATATTAAAGCCTGAAATAAAGAGTACATTTTCCATCCTTCCCCCGTTGCCTCCTTCATAATTAACAAGACTCCGACTACTCCGACTTCAACGACGATGGTAATTTTGTTCAAAGGGAAAAATTATATTTACCAAAGGGTTGTTTTCATGGAATATTTGTTCTCTTTTTCTCATACAATATGTAAATAAGTATGGAACACGCGTTGTTTAGACCACCACAAAATAGATTCGAGGACAACTACACTAGACAGCGATGGCTCTACACAGGCAGACAGGCAGGCAGGCAGGCAGGCGAGAGAAAAGAACCGTAAAAAACCATGTGGGTGGAGGAAGGCAGGAAGGAAAAGGATATTGTAAGTATATATATAGAAGACTGAAAGTTGAATGCAGGAAAGAATATGATGCAGTATACATAAAGCCTGTTAAAATGAGAGAGATGTTGCAGAGGAGAGAGAGAGAGAGAGAGAGAGAGAGAGTGTGTGTGTGAGGAGAGAGCGAGAAAGACAGACAGAGAGAGAGAGAGATGGAGAGAGCGAGAGCGTGAGAGAGTGTGTGATGGTATGGAAGGATGCATGTAGAGTGTGGGTGAGAGACAGCTGCAGCTGAGGTGAATTCCCCCCCGGTGGGAACAGGAGGGTGGAGAGGGCGTCTCTGAGCGACTAGCGAGGCTTACACACGACCACCGCCGTCAACACACACACTGACTCAAACACCATTTCATTTCCTACACGGGGGGCTTCACTGGGTGCTGCAGCCCCTGGACCTGGAGCATCCACACACTAGCATCCTCACGCTAGCGTCCTCGCGCTAGCGTCCTCGCACTAGCATCCACGCACTAGCATCCTTGCACTAGCATCCTCGCACTAGCATCCTCGCACTAGCATCCTCGCACTAGCATCCTCACACTAGCATCCTCACACTAGCATCCTCGCACTAGCATCATCACACTAGCATCCTCACACTAGCATCCTCACACTAGCATCCTCACACTAGCATCCTCACACTAGCATCCTCACACTAGCATCCTCACACTAGCATCCTCACACTAGCATCCTCACACTAGCATCCTCACACTAGCATCCTCACACTAGCATCCTCACACTAGCATCCTCACACTAGCATCCTCACACTAGCATCCTCACACTAGCATCCTCACACTAGCATCCTCACACTAGCATCCTCGTGCTAGCATCCTTGTGCTAGCATCCTCCACTAACCATGGCTATGGCCTTTGCAGTCACTGAGCTTATACTGGATGCTGAAGGCAAACACTGCATCCAATGGAGGAACGAGTGAAGACTACCGAGCAGAAAGTCCAGTCCTCTGAGCCAACCTCCAGCTCCGGTCCACATCTCCCTCATCTCACATCTCTGACTGTCACTCCGGCGCCCGGAGCTATTTTTAGCACCATTTACTCACCCACCCACCCACCCACACCCACACCCACACCCACACCCACACCCACACCCACACACACAATCCAGCAAGCATGTGCACAGCCGACATGGCAGTGCACAGATAGACCTCAAAGTGCGCTCGAGAACCTGCCATTTGGCCTCCTAGAGACAGAGAGTGCTCCCTTTCCTGGCGTTCAAATGAATAGATGAATTCCTGTTTGCACACAGACCTGCCCTGCCGAACAGGACATATTGACGGAATCAAAATATCAGGTCGGGAAATTGGTGCTCCTGAGTGATGCCCTCTCTCTCCTCTCTCTCCTCCCTCCCTCCCTCCCTCGTGGCTTCCTGCCGCATGGGTGCAAACTGTCGGGCTACCGAGCCTTTTAACCCATTCAACATACTGCGACTCTAAAAAACGATAAACACAAGCAGAATTACACATCAAATTGTGTGTTAAAACGTCGACAAAGGCTTTTCTAATGATGTAATTCTTATGAACGATGTGATGATGTACCCGCTCCGATGTGAATTTCCAACCTGTCATGTCGAATCAGAGCTCTGAAAATGTTGCACTTGCATTTCTTTGCGTGTATCATTGATTGACTTTCACGAAGGCAACATTTGAAACCGCCTCAGTCATGGGTTTGTTTTAAACACATGTTGTTATCCCTCCGACAGTATAACATAAAGACATACAGTATGTGTAATGATTTGCGAGAATCCACTTTTATTATATTGGGCCCCTTCCACTCTAACATCACAAGCACGTCCCTGACAGCAGAAAACACAACGAGATAAAAACATATGGAGATGGGGAGATCGAGTGAGAGATCGAGTGAGAGATCGAGAGAGAGAGAGATAAAGGGAACGACAGAGTGAGAGATCGGGGTCGTGAGTCCATGTGGTTGAGCCGGCAGACAGACAGCAAGACAGATAAAAAAGGACACTGAAATAAACTGAAAGAACCAGAAATGTGAACACAATTCATCAGACAGCATTGGTTGTCCGTGAGGTAAAGCAGAGGACATGGTTGGTAGTACGCCGCCCGTCCCCCAGAGAGCTGAGCGCCCGCTCAAAAGTTTCTAATTTAGCGAGAAACGGAGTCAAGGACTCAATCGCTCCAATTAGCGAGTGATAAACGAGGTCTCTGGGTTAGTGCTGCGGTGAATCCGTCAATTATTTTATGGATGAATCGATTCATCTAACTTGATTGATTTTCTTTCCAAAACGCATGCAATGAATTCCGATGGCTTTGCCTTTGACTGAGGGCAAGAGATGAAGACAGGCGAAAAACAATATAATATATTCCTAATAATATTCCTTATATTGATCACAATTGTTCAAACGTCACATATAGGGTTATATTCCCGACACAAAGACATATGCATATGATTAACATGATGGCAGAAATCAAATTGCCGTTATTCTGATGTATTAATCATTACAATAACACGTTGTGAATCGACAAACTATTGTTATCTATAGCCTGAGAAGAAGCAAAGTGAGAGAGACCAGTACATTAAAATACGGACCGATTCAGTCGTTAATCAACCCATCAGAGGTTTCACGATTTATCATTAATCGCTGCTAAAGCGCCTTTAATCTATCTATCCTGGCATGCCCAACTCTAACAGAACCAATCTGTTAAAGTGTTCCATCTGCAGAGCGTTTAATTAGCTTTTTTTTTATTATTACCAAAAAAAGTTGCATAAAATCGCTTTAACACCTGACCAACATGGATCATATGTGTCATCGACTTATCAAACAACTCAAGAATTACTGATTGGCTGAATATGGGATGATTTAACCAATCAAATGACGGGATCTATAACATGCCCCCTGCATAGTGATAAGGAGTCAGGGAGGTCTAATGAGATACCGGCTCAAATAGGTTCCAATTTCTTATTTAACAGGACAGAATGGGAAATTGGTTTATACCTTAGCTATGTGTCCATAGGTGTGCGTGTGCGTGTGCGTGTGTGTGCGTGTGTGTGTGTGTGTGTGTGCGTGCGTACGTGCGTGTGTGCGCATGTACAGTATGTGTGTGTGGTGTGTGTGTTGCAGTGAGAGTTGGTCAATCGTGGAAAGACTTGAGGAAAACCATCCTAGATGACGTTTCAGAAACCATGAAACCCGTTTAAAAGTGAACGGCGGCTAATTTCCTTCTTTGCTACATCAAGGGTGGGGGGGGCAAGCCAGCCACAGAAAGAGAGAGAGAGCAAGAGAGAGAGAGAGAGAGAGAGAGCGATGGCAAGAAAGACAGTGTAAAAGCGTGACCCAGTTAGCGAAAATATTTAAAAAGGGATTGCATTTAGAGGTCCACATTAATTGGAGCAGATGCCGTCTCAATTATTAAGAACCCTCTGAGGGTGTAAGCACTCGCTAAATTTACCCTGCGTGGCTTTCTCTATACGCCCGTCACAACCCCGTACAGCATCTGTAGACGACAGGGCACACGGAAACATATGCTCCCCGTGTGAACACGCGTGTTAAACATGAAGGTAGTGATATAAACACACATAAACACGTGTGTGTGTGTGTGTGTGTGTGTGTAGGATGACGCCTGCGCACCCTTCACGTGTCTGTGATTGCCGTGACCTTTCGTTGCACGCACACAAACACACAAACACACAACAGGTGAGGCGTGTACAATGCGTTGGACGGAAACAAACGACGAACGACAACTAAACGAGAGAAAAGCTCCTTTTTTCTTCGCAAAGCTCCCCTCAGACGGTGTGTCGGTGCAGCAATCTGACCCTGACAGACAGACATGCAGCCGCAACCCACAACCAGGCGCACATCGCGGTGGGTGGGGAGGGGGGTCCTACTGACAAACACGGGCAAATAAGCACACACTGACTCACTCTGCGCCTGTCTAAAAAGCATTCCCCGGCGAGGAAACAGTCGAAAATAAACTCAGAGTGAGTCAATGGCCCATCTCGCTGCCTCTATCTCCAGCCATTTCAGCCATAATGGCTTCCTGGTTTCCAGCAGCCTGTGCTGTAATGAACCAGCAGCCAGAACCCCATCCCTCGGGCCCTTCTCTGGAGCCCCTGATAGAGCATCACACCAAATGGATGGGGAGGCAGGCTGAGGCGAAAAAATAAATGGGCACGCCAGAAACATCAGACTTTACCATTTTCTTTATCAAATATATGACTAGAAGTCTGATGTTTCCGTGCACGCGTGCACTCAATCATTAATCAACTCTGACAATATGCAAAAAGATTGACCTTGCGTTTTATTAGCATGGCGCTCAAAAAAGGTGAGGTTCGCATTTGTCGTTCAGTCTTTAAATGACATGGAAAGCGAGCGATTAATCCGTGACCCTTGTAAAGTGTGCTAAAGGACATCGGGCTAAGGTGTGCTAGTGGAGGCTAGCCAGTAATCTAGAGAAGTAGTCTAGACCCAAAAATCTGCAGTAATCAACAAAGCCTGTTAAAAACTTTGAGAAAACAAATTGAGTTGAGAGTCTGCTTAATTCACAGGCTTCTTTCTAAAGCTTAAGGGTTTGGCATATGGACTGTCACGCGGTAAAAATGCCCTCGCGACCCACGACCTCATGGGTTCACAACCGACCAGTTGAGAATCACTGATCTGTGGCGATCACAGCGAGGCTTAACTCATGCTGCTTCCCACCTCACTGCCCCATCATCCTTATTTTAAAAAGCATTTAATTATTCATTCGAAAATTCTCAATACTTGAAGCACAGCGTCGACTTAACATTTTGTCCGATCACTCCTGCAGGGTTCATTATTACAAAAAAAAAAATATCCATTACAACCACCATATTTGTCCCCGGACTGTAATAATCTTGTTTCCATCGTGATATACTGGAAGCTATGGCTCTCCAGACATGTTCGGTAAACAAAGAATATTAGGCACTTCATCCCCGCTGGTTATTTAGCCTCTGAAACGCTCGCGAGTTAACAGCAGACAAGAGACACTTAAGTTGGTAACCTTTACCCCGCCGGTGGCACGATTACCAAGGCTGCCGGCAAATACGAATGTCAACATTAAAGGGGAAAAAATTAATATATAGAAACGTGCGTCGAGAGTTATGTGAGACGTAAGCTGCTGACCTTTACATCCCACACACACACACACACACACGAGACAGAACATGGGAATTGAGGCAGGAGCTATAAAAAGGTGACAAAATCATCATCCTACACAAATCACCTCTCTAAAGACGTAAGTATGGATCCTGCGTTGGAGGACGCAGACCGGCGAACCAGATGAACGAACAAAAAAGAAAAAACCCACCACTGATGCAAGTCAAGCCGGTGCAGTGAATACGTCGATGAGTTAATTAGCATGGAGGACGCGATGAGTCAAAACAAAAGGAGCACTATGGGTGACGTTGTGAAAGGGAACTGAAGGCCAACATGTACCGGAGAGTATTTTTAACATCGGGAGTCTTGTTGTAAACGGCAGCCATGTTGTAAATCCTGTGTGGATTTGCCACGGCCATGAAGGAATCATTTCCCAGGCATTCGCCATCATTCAACCAACAGGGGTCTTATGAAAATAGAGGATGTGAGGATTTGGCATCTCTCCGTCTTTAATACATTAGCCGGGGCTTAATGACGGGAGAGTGGAATGTCGGGCCGGCTGGCGATGTTGTGAAATGTGAAGCCGCCAGAGACTTTCTTTTTGTGTTAAGGGGTTCCAAACTCTTTCTGATTGAAGCCTGGGTCATGTAGCAGGAGGGGGGTCCGCTCCCAGCCGACATGAGAGAGAGAGACCCCCGCGGCCTGACCTGAACGCATCCCTGGACCAAAATACCACCTCGCCTCCACCTGCCGCTCCATCACAAATGTACGAGAATTCACTCTAAGGTGGCTTTTCAAAGCATCACAAATGTTCCCGCACATTGACGCAAAGAGCCTGCCGGCTTCTCGAAACACCGGTGACCGCAGCGACTATAATTATATATGAATACGTACGTCAAATATACATATATCTCAGCCGCCGCGATGGGGAATGTTGAAGCACGCCGTGTGCGAAATTGAAAAGTAAAATGTTTCCTGCGCTACTTTGCTAAATCGACCCGAGCGGTCGGCGGCGGCGGCGGCGGCAGCACACAGAGGTGGTCGCACGGCACTTAGTGTGCAACTCTCTCGGTATTGATGGACTCTTTCTCCGTCTGCTGGAAGCTCACTGGAAACTTGGGATATTGTCAATGC